>JALKAD010000001.1:3160442-3171109 GCA_024500015.1 Ulva compressa | reverse complement strand
ACGTAAGAGCGACCCCTTGGACAGACGACCTGGTTCACAGAACCAGAATTTATACGTGAGGCTACTAGGGCAAACCATATCATGGTACATGAATGGCAGACATGTACACGAAAAGCACTTTATGGATCAGGTCTTCGCCTCAGCTCGACCAAAAAACAAGTAAATTACTACCAGAGACTGTTATGAGGCCGACAGGACAAACAGTCTGACGTGCAACTATAGCTAAGATCAGCTGCGTTGATGCCCAGCTGCCCGGGGTGTTGACGATCCATGCCTACCTCCCCGACAGGAGACGCGAATCAAACAAACCAGGTGCAGCTGAGGACTATAACGATCACGGATGGCGAAATTTCGGCTGGTAAGAGGTATTTCGCACGTTGTGGATGTTGCTGTACATGTACGTACAAGTCCTGCGGTTGGAGCCGCGCGTCAGAGCCGCCCAGATAGAGTCGACCTGCCTCCGGACATCTCACGATTGCAGCATTTAGACTGCTTAAGCTTATGCTAGAGGCCATGCGATCCCTGGCATCGCGTATGCCTATGGCAACTGACGCCCATGGCAGCTGACGCCCATACGGATGCACCAGCTCATCAAATCAAAAAGATTTTCTGCGATACACGATCTTTGCTTGTTGCAATTAAGTCAAAATGTGCGAAGAGTTCGCGATGCGGATGGTCACTACCGTAGACACGGCACATGTACAGCCAAGTCCAGTTCCTGTGCGTGAGCTGCTTCCAAGGCACAAGCAGGTCAGCAAATCTTCCAATCAGCACGTCTTGACAATACTTGATGCCTCACATCCAGGTCTACGTATGGTATTCTGGTACAGTGGCTGCCTAATTGTCCGCCGTGAAGTTCGTACGGTCCACCGCGGTCATGACCGGTAACGGCTGAGTGTGGCAACATGTGCATACTCATGGGTCGTGTTGCATGCATGCCAGTGACCCTGCGCGCGCGCGCGCGCAAGTCGAACCATGCGCATGCATGCATGGCCATGGCCATGGCCATGCACGAATCCTTTGACGCCGCACGCTGGCCCGCCTCTAGCTATACGAAGCCGTGGCGAAGGTCCAACGCCATGCTGATGTTAAAAAAGTCCCCCAAAAAAACCGACATCACGTGCACGCCACACCCGGCCCGGACGGGCATCGGCCACAGCGCCCTTGCGAGCAGGGGCGGGCGAGGGAACAACACGAGAAACAGAGACCTGCAGCTGGGAGCACAGGGCAACCGTAGCCGGGCCAGCACACCCAGCCGGCAGTCGGGTCCACGAGGGCAGGCAAACAGCGCCCACCGCCGCGGGCGCAGCCGAGCAGCCGAGCAGACGCACAGCCACACCAGGAACGAAAGCCGCCACCAAGCGCACACACAGGGAGCGGACAGAGGTGCAGCGCGACAGCGCAGCCGACGGGTCCAACAGAAACGGGACAACACAGGCTGTCGCAGCAGCCGCATCCATGTCAGCATGCATGGGGCGCACAGGCTGGCAGGACGGGCCAGAGCTCGAGGCCATGGAGCATGCATGGGGCGATCCGAGAGCGAACGATCATGATTTTTGTCGCAGCTGTCAGGTGAGAGCGCTTGAGGACCGGGGCCCACTTGCCGAGGGCGCGCCGGTCCTTGTTGACAGCCGCGGATTGCTGGGCCGAGAAGGAGCCAGAGTCTCCAGGAGCACACCCAAGTACTTCGACACACTGGCATGTGCACGAGGCAGGGCTACATCTCCCCAGTACAAGCACACGTCGCATTACTCCTGTCGAACCGTAGCAGGACCAAACACCGTCAGCACTAACTTGGGGACGTTCAGAGACCAGCCCCAACATTGGCTGTGCTCCCAGACTGCGTCGATACTGAGTTGCCCCGCAGATGGTGTGCCTGCGAGGCCGCACAGATCATCAGTGTAGCACTGGCCCGGGTACGGGCGGTCCCACGCGGGGGCGCGAACCGCCAGCAAGCCGTCCTGCGGAAGGGCTGCCAGAGCGTCCAGCACCGAGTCGATGAACACGGCGTAGAGGAGGGGGGGATAGAGGACAGCCTTGGGCAACACTGCGCTGGACATGGAACGGAGCAGACAGCGCGCCTACCACGCGAACCACAGTGAAGGCTCGGGCGTCCAGCCGGTCCACAGCGCCGACACAGTACTCGTACGGTGAACGCTTTACCCGTGACGCCGTTTTGGAGGAGGCGGTACAGCAGCAGGTCATGGGGGGCAGAGTCATAGGCTTTCGCAGCATAGAAGAAGCAAGCAAAGGGTGCCAAGCCCGTACGTGTCCGTTCATGTAGTGTGTGAGTGAGGTTGCCCAGTGCCTGCCGTGTACCCCGACCAGGACGGAAAGCGTACTGCTGGTCATGGAAGGGGACGGCTGCCATCAGTCGTGTCGACAGCAGGGCTGCAAAAACCTTGTCAACGACAGGGAGAAGCGAAAGGGGGCGGTAGTTTGCGCATCCCCATCATCGCCACTTAAAAAGTTCGGCGGGCATGCCGTCTCCCCCCACCCCGCTGCTTTATGATTGTTCAGCTTGGACAGCGCAGTGCGTACTTCGTCAGGTGTGAAGGTCGTCCAGGCGGCCTGGGTGTGGGGTAGGGTGATCACGCTCGGCCCGAATGGCCGCCCCAGCGACGGCCCGCAGTTGTGCCTCCGCTGGCGCGGCTGGCGCGCGCGCACGGGCGACGTCGGCTGTGTACATGCCAAGCGCGGCCGCCTTGGCTGCCGAGGTGGTGTAGAGCGCGCCCGTGTGCGGGTGTCGCAGTGTGGTGTGTGGCACATGGGGGGGTGCGATCGGCAAGAGAACGCATGTACAGGGTATATGATTCTTGCAACCAATACGTCTGTGCCGCTAGTGGCACCAGTTCTGTGTGCTTTCATGAAAGTTGCAACTGCGACACTGGGCATGCACCGTGGCGCCTGCAGCGTGAGGGTGCTGTGTTCTCTACAGCACTGAGACCGCCTGCCGGATCTCTCGAGGGCTTGCACACTCAGCGGCAGTGCATGTGTGCATGCTGCTGCCCACTGCCGCTGAACCAGCATGCACGTCATGGTCATGCTGGTCGTGCTGTGGCACGTGCTTTGCGTGCTGCGCAACTTGCTGTATGCGCTGCGCCAGATGCTGTGCATGCTGCGACACGTGCTGTGCGTGCATGCGTGCCTCACAGGTGGTAACAAGCTGAACCTGATCGCGCGCATGCGATGTAAACACCTGAGGCAGCATGCTCTGTTCCCACAAGCTGTGCTCTCTCCAGCCCAAGTGTTCACTAGCTGCAGCAGGCTAGACCGTACTTCCAGTGCGGCTGTGTCTGGACATGACAGTCTGTTGATTTTTTGCTCTTGATGGAAGGTCGCAGCTCCACGGCTGCATGGATCCGGAGCGAGCAACTGCGGCAGCGATTGCGCCATGCTGCGTGCTGCACATGCTGCGATGCTGAGGTGCGGACAGGTATCTAGATGCGAGACACCCAAGCTGTGGTGACAGCGCCTCGCACCTGCAGGCATGCACATTGAGATGTGCATGCCTGCAGGTGCAACACGCCATATGGCCAATTGACTCAGGTGTATCAAGCCTACCACTGCTGCTCGATCTGACTACGCAACGTGATGTACACATGGCTTGCCTTTGGACAGCTCGGGGACGCTGTCGTGTCTGTCAACATTGCTAGTGGGTTGGTCAGCAGGCATGTCAGCAGACATCAATATTAATGCAGGATGGCACAAGCGTAGCACGCGCAGCAGGCAGGGAACCCCACAGCGCTCACAGCGCTCATGCCGGGTGTGAAGCCAGCACGCCCCGCTCCGGACACAGTGTCAGCATTGTGCGTCTGGTGGCTGCGGTGCTGTTCAGCCGCTGAGGCCTGCCAGTGGCACGTCGGAGTGACTGCGCATGGCACATCACACTGTGGCCAGGGGTCGGCCTGCCTGCGTTACCCCGGGGTCTGCGTGGATACCATTTTGCCCGAACACATGCCGCAGACTGTCTGCCTCCTCTGCTATATCTATGGGCCGACGTCATGCAATATAACGGGCTGTTCTGTAGTGTCCTTCACATGGCAGTACTCTATACGAGAAGCCCGACAGTCATCGTGTAAAACATTGCTAGCTGCAGCCGTTGTATGCTGAGTGCACTTCGAATTTGACTCTCCGCCAGCTGTGGAACGCATGATGCTGCGGAACAAGCACGGCGTGCACGTTGGCTGTATGATGCAGACAATACCTCCGCCTGCCGTGACTGCTAGCTACTGCATGCAGTGCATGTGCGTGTGCTGCAACCCATGCTTTCGAGGTATGGGGGCAGGTAGACTACATGCGTGTACCTGAGCGGATTTGAGACAGTGCTGCAGGGGCAGCATTGGTCCGAAACTGAAGGCAGCACCAGCTACCGCTGAGCTCGAGCTTTCAGTAGCAGTCACAGGCAGCTGTGAGCGGTGGTCTGCTATGAACAAAGGCAGGTTTCGCTTGCAGTGCTCCTGGGTTTCTGTACTAAGCATCGGAAGGCACAGGACGAACTTCTCACAGGTTTGGGCACAGTAGCATTGCAACAGTGCCATCGCACCGGCAGACTGTCTTCGATGACAGGTACTACACGATAGTGCGTGTGGAGCAAGCTGTACATGTGCCTCTAATGGCGGTTGACCATCCAAATTGGGCGACTCGAACACCGTTGGTGCATCTGTTCGCGTCAACATCTCCTGTTGCTCACTCCTTTCTCCGAAACCAGTGAGGCACAAATAGGCCCGGTCCGGCGCGAGACACCAATGACAACCTGAGGACGACAGTATCAGGGGAAGCGGCTGAACGCAAGCGGACATATTCTATTATTGTGGAAACTAAGGACTGAATTGATGTTTCCTCGGTGTACCATTCAGACGTGATAACGTTGTACAGTCCACCATGCGAGCGAGCGGTGCCCACCTCGACACAGCAACATCGCGCCCGATCCAGGTCGAACATCAGATAACAAAGGAAGAACCTGATGCACGTGTGTCAAGTTCCTGCAACTCATGGAGTTGTTATGACCCTTGCAACACGGCATCGCGACCCTCTTCGCCACACGTCAACATGCGCACGTCGAATTCCCGACAGCATTAGGCTGCAAAACAGTCCCCCATCCACAAGCATAGCCGAAGTCTTTTGATATTCACATGCGTCCATCGATGGCATCAATAGAAACGTCACCAGGTCCCTCAGGGTCCACTGTACATACGGACGTTACGTGTCCGCCGTGGCTGGCGTTTGCGGCAGTATAGCATTATTTCTCATCGATCGCAGTCGACAGTAGTGGGATTTTCATGATGGTTTTCTCTGCCAAGGCGTTGAAGTGTCTGAGCAGATGTGGATCAGTGCGTTACCTGTGTAGAGGGCGTCGCGAGCACAAAACGTATGGTACCTTCCGCCGGCATCCTCCCTCCTCCCAGCACGGCACGCTGGCTCCGTTGACTCTGGGATATATTGCATGGTCTGACGGCATGTGGGTGCCCTAGAAGCGTGCACATTGGCAGCGGACTAAGCTGCGTCCAGTGCTCGCATGTCGATCGATGCAGTGAACACCAGTTGGTGCAAGACGCGACGCAACAGCTACGCAGTATGTACATACGATGCTGACGTACAAGACTGCGTGCATCTTTGGCAAAAAATGCAGCGGAATTCATGAGCTGGCGATTCGGTTCACGTCCGCACGGCCAGCGCGATTGCATCCGCAATGAGCTCAAGATCCCAGACCGTCAGCACGCTTGCAGTCAAATACAACATGAATTGACATGTGTGCATAAGCTGCATAGTGTCAAAGCGCAGCGATAGTGGTCAACGCTGCCACCACCCCACGCCAGGGACGGGCAATCCACCACTGTGCGTGTACATGAGTTTTGAGTGCGAGGATCGCCGCACATCGTAACAGGTAGCTTCACAACATACTTCACGTGAAGCGCTGTGCTGGCTGATGGGCGGCCCTGCGTATTGGTTTGTCCAGACATGTATACTTGAGCACGTTGCCATACATTGATCCTGGTACCCGGGGCCTCTCTTCCGATAGATTTGGCGCCCACCTCGACATGTCTAGCTCAGATGCAGCCTGCAGGTGTAATTTAGGCGCTTGGTACTACTAGCCGTGCTCGCTCAAGGGCGCACTTTCGACTGGTGCTCTTGCCAACGAATGCTGCTACTGAAGGGTGCTTGCATTATGCCATGCAGTGATATTATAGGTTGGTTCGAATTATTGCTCAGATGATGATTCAAAGTTGTTGGCATGCGTGGTTGCTGCAGGGTAAAAGAGGCAGCACAGGGGGAAGCGCGAAGCACAGCCTTCAGCCACCGCCATCACTGTGATGTGTCATCCACAGGAATCCACACCATCAGCGGTACACGACCGTTGATGGCGGCACGGCCGTTGGCCGAAAAAGGGATGCACCACAGCGGCAGACAGCAGCGGAGATCGGCAGACAGCAGCGGAGAGCGGCAGACAGGACCCCGGGCGGCAGACAGCAGCAGACAGCGGCACCGTCGTTACCAATTCAACAGCCTCGCCATGGCCACCTCAGCATCTCCCACAGTCCCGTACCAGACTCACAGATACGGGGTACCATGAGGCATGCCGCAGATCAGGTGCATGCTGATTAATGATGAAGCCGCCAACGTGCGTCACCTTCTGCAGCTGTTCGCTGAAGCAGTTCACACTCTGCAGTGGAAGCAGCCCTACGGGCGGAGCACCAACTCCAGGCCAGCCAGCCGGCCGCCACGAACCACTGCCGCCTGGCGATGAGACATGCTGTATAGCGCAGACAGATCACTCATGCCTGATCCTCATGATCGCGTCTCCGGAAGGCCAGCCATGCATGCACGACGGCGCGCTGTGATGCAGAGCGCCAACTTCAGCCCAGCCAGTCGGCCGCCACGAACCACTGCCGCCTGCATTTCTGACATCATATACAGCGCAAACATATCACTCATGCCTGATATTCATGATCGCGTCGCCAGAAGGCCAGCCATGCATGCATGACGGCGCGCTGCCCTGCAGAGCGCAAACTCCAGCCCAGCCAGTCGGCCGCCACGAACCACTGCCGCCTGCATTTCTGACATCATATACAGCGCAAACATATCACTCATGCCTGATATTCATGATCGCGTCGCCAGAAGGCCAGCCATGCATGCATGACGGCGCGCTGCCCTGCAGAGCGCCAACTCCAGCCCAGCCAGTCGGCCGCCACGAACCAGCTCCGACTGGCGATCTGACATCGTATGCGGACAAACAACTCATGCCTGATACTCATGATCGCGTCGCCGGAAGGCCAGCCATGCATGCATGCGGCGCGCTGTGCTGCAGAGCGCCAACTCCAGCCCAGCAGTCGGCCGCCACGAACCAGCACCGACTGGCGATCTAACAGCTGTATAGCGGACACACACCACTCATGCCTGATACTCATGATGCGTCGCCGGAAGGCCAGCCATGCATGCGTGACGGCGCGCTGCCGCAGGCGCCACTCCACAGCCAGTCGGCCGCTACGAACCAGCACCGACTGGCGATCTAACATGCTGTATAGCGGACACACACCACTCCTGCCTGATATTCATGATCGCGTCGCCGGTAGGCCAGCCATGCATGCATGGCGGCGCGCTGCCCTGCAGAGCGCCAACTCCAGCCCAGCCAGTCGCCCGCCATAAACCACTGCCGCCTGCATTTCTGACATCATGTACAGCGCAAACATATCACTCATGCCTGATACTCATGATCGCGTCGCCAGAAGGCCAGCCATGCATGCATGGCGGCGCGCTGCCCTGCAGAGCGCCAACTGTATCCCAGCCACTCGGCCGCCACGAACCAGCTCCGACTGGCGATCTAACATGCTGTATAGCGGAAACACATCACTCATGCCTGATACTCATGATCGCGTCGCCGGAAGGCCAGCCATGCATGCATGGCGGCACGCTGTGCTGCAGAGGCCAACTCCAGCCCAGCCAGTCGGCCGCCACGAACCAGCTCCGACTGGCGATCTAACATGCTGTATAGCGGACACACACCACTCATGCCTGATACTCATGATCGCGTCGCCGGAAGGCCAGCCATGCATGCATGGCGGCACGCTGTGCTGCAGAGCGCCAACTCCAGCCCAGCCAGTCGGCCGCCAGAACCACTCCGCCTGCATCTGACATCATGTACAGCCAAACACATCACTCATGCCTGATACTGATGATCGCGTCGCCGGAAGGCCAGCCATGCATGCATGGCGGCGCGCTGCCCTGCAGAGCGCCAACTGTATCCCAGCCAGTCGGCCGCCACGAACCAGCTCCGACTGGCGATCTAACATGCTGTATAGCGGACACACACCACTCATGCCTGATACTCATGATCGCGTCGCCGGAAGGCCAGCCATGCATGCATGGCGGCACGCTGTGCTGCAGAGCGCCAACTCCAGCCCAGCCAGTCGGCCGCCATAAACCACTGCCGCCTGCATTTCTGACATCATGTACAGCGCAAACAATCACTCATGCTGATACTCATGATCGCGTCGCCAGTAGGCCAGCCATGCATGCATGGCGGCGCGCTGCCCTGCAGAGCGCCAACTGTATCCCAGCCAGTCGGCCGCCACGAACCAGCTCCGACTGGCGATCTAACATGCTGTATAGCGGACGCAAACCACTCATGCCTGATATTCATGATCGCGTCGCCGGAAGGCCAGCCATGCATGCATGCGGCGCGCTGCCCTGCAGAGCGCCAACTGTATCCCAGCCACTCGGCCGCCACGAACCAGCTCCGACTGGCGATCTAACATGCTGTATAGCGGACGCAAACCACTCCTGCCTGATATTCATGATCGCGTCGCCGGTAGGCCAGCCATGCATGCATGGCGGCGCGCTGCCCTGCAGAGCGCCAACTCCAGCCCAGCCAGTCGGCCGCCACGAACCAGCTCCGACTGGCGATCTAACATGCTGTATAGCGGACACACACCACTCATGCCTGATACTCATGATCGCGTCGCCGGAAGGCCAGCCATGCATGCATGGCGGCGCGCTGTGCTGCAGAGCGCCAACTCCAGCCCAGCCAGTCGGCCGCCACGAACCACTGCCGCCTGCAGTTCTGACATCATGTACAGCGCAAACATATCACTCATGCCTGATACTCATGATCGCGTCGCCGGAAGGCCAGCCATGCATGCATGGCGGCGCGCTGCCCTGCAGAGCGCCAACTAGCCAGCCAGTCGGCCGCCACGAACCACTCCGACTGGCGATCTAACATGCTGTATAGCGGACGCAAACCACTCATGCCTGATATTCATGATCGCGTCGCCGGAAGGCCAGCCATGCATGCATGACGGCGCGCTGCCCTGCAGAGCGCCAACTCCAGCCCAGCCAGTCGGCCGCCATGAACCACTGCCGCCTGCATTTCTGACATCATGTACAGCGCAAACACATCACTCATGCCTGATACTCATGATCGCGTCGCCGGAAGGCCAGCCATGCATGCATGGCGGCGCGCTGCCCTGCAGAGCGCCAACTCCAGCCCAGCCAGTCGGCCGCCACGAACCAGCTCCGACTGGCGATCTAACATGCTGTATAGCGGAAACACATCACTCATGCCTGATACTCATGATCGCGTCGCCGGAAGGCCAGCCATGCATGCATGACGGCGCGCTGCCCTGCAGAGCGCCAACTCCAGCCCAGCCAGTCGGCCGCCACAAACCAGCTCCGACTGGCGATCTAACATGCTGTATAGCGGACACACACCACTCATGCCTGATACTCATGATCGCGTCGCCGGAAGGCCAGCCATGCATGCATGGCGGCACGCTGTGCTGCAGAGCGCCAACTCCAGCCCAGCCAGTCGGCCGCCACGAACCACTGCCGCCTGCATTCTGACATCATGTACAGCGCAAACACATCACTCATGCCTGATACTCATGATCGCGTCGCCGGAGCCAGCCATGCAGCATGGCGGCGCGCTGTGCTGCAGAGCGCCAACTCCAGCCCAGCCAGTCGGCCGCCACGAACCACTGCCGCCTGCATTTCTGACATCATGTACAGCGCAAACACATCACTCATGCCTGATACTCATGATCGCGTCGCCGGAAGGCCAGCCATGCATGCATGACGGCGCGCTGCCCTGCAGAGCGCCAACTCCAGCCCAGCCAGTCGGCCGCCATGAACCACTGCCGCCTGCATTTCTGACATCATGTACAGCGCAAACACATCACTCATGCCTGATACTGATGATCGCGTTGCCAGTAGGCCAGCCATGCATGCATGGCGGCGCGCTGCCCTGCAGAGCGCCAACTGTATCCCAGCCAGTCGGCCGCCATGAACCAGCTCCGACTGGCAATCTAACATGCTGTATAGCGGACACACACCACTCATGCCTGATACTCATGATCGCGTCGCCGGAAGGCCAGCCATGCATGCATGGCGGCGCGCTGTGCTGCAGAGCCCCAACTCAAGCCCAGCCAGTCGGCCGCCACGAACCAGCTCCGACTGGCGATCTAACATGCTGTATAGCGGACACACACCACTCATGCCTGATACTCATGATCGCGTCGCCGGAAGGCCAGCCATGCATGCATGACGGCGCGCTGCCCTGCAGAGCGCCAACTCCAGCCCAGCCAGTCGGCCGCCACGAACCACTGCCGCCTGCAGTTCTGACATCATGTACAGCGCAAACATATCACTCATGCCTGATACTCATGATCGCG
>JALKAD010000001.1:3142176-3154511 GCA_024500015.1 Ulva compressa | reverse complement strand
CCGGTGCTTGTGGCTGCCGACTTCACCCACCGGGGTGGCTGACTGCCTGCCGTGGCTGATCAATGCCCTTGTCGCCATGCAAACAACAGCCGCGGCTAGCCGGCTGACTAGTCACGACTGCAGCCGCCTCCCGCAGCCCTCCACACGGCTCCATGTACAGCCTACAGCCCTACGCATGCATGCACCCGCTGCAGGGCATCTACAGGCGGCCGTCATCACAGCCTGCCGAGTTGCAGCCTTGCACGGCATACATGCACATCCTGCCATCTGGCCCAGTCTCAGCGGAATCATGCATCTCCGCCGACCCCTCATGCTGACTCTGCCATCCAGGCTTACCAACCTCGCTTTACCTGCCCTGGCGTGAGCATGACGGGCCCCAGGCTCGACATCTTGGGCGCCCATAGCTCGCCGCCAGGCCAGCTGCACGTGTCCATCCAAGTGAAGATCCAAGTTCAGACGGAAGGTGTTGGCATGGCGCCTGGGAACTTTGCCATACAGTCGTTCTTCGGAACATTCTTACGTGGCTTTCCAGGTGGAGAAGGCGCCAAGACCGATCTTGCTGCGGAGCAGCAAGACTGGGAGGTTTGGAGACTGGTTCATGTTGGGGATGGCAAGGTTGCCCTCGTCTCAAAGCACGGCCTGTTCCTGCGGGCCCAGCCTGGGGATGCTCGTGCCACAGTAGACCAGCAGACGGTCCTTGGCAGCGGGGAGGCGTGGGAGCGTTGGAGTCTGAGGCTGGTTGAAGAAGGCGTGTTTGCGCTGGTATC
The DNA here is from genome assembly GCA_024500015.1 of Ulva compressa. NCBI lineage: Eukaryota > Viridiplantae > Chlorophyta > Ulvophyceae > Ulvales > Ulvaceae > Ulva > Ulva compressa. The sequence goes on along the minus strand of JALKAD010000001.1, from coordinate 3,153,744 downwards.
AGCCCATGGGCAGCTGCTCCGAGGCCACGCCGGCGGAGAGTGCTCTGCTGTTGACCTGAATAATAATCATTATGGTAGGGCGGTAGAGTCATGCGAGCAGTGGAAGCTGATCTCTGTGTAGTGTCGTTTTAAAAGCTATGCGGGACCGAGCCGATGATGCCAAACCAAGGCATCTGCTCAGATGATAGCCCCTGCCGTGTGAAACTGCGTGTGTCACGCCGGACACGAGGCTTTGCTCCGTCTCAACATTCTGATGCGTTTGCATACAACATATGGTGCATCTGACAGATTCCAGAACAGCTTCTGGTGTCCGTTATCTCCGCCCCTGGAGCTGCTGCTGTACAGCAGTTGGTGCGGCCAGTCTTCTGCGTGCGTGCGCGAAGGGCGATGCAGCTACAATCATGTCATCCTGACTGCACAACATGTGTTGCAACACAGACGACTCGGAACCTGCATGCATGCGCGCTTTGCTCATGACGCACTGGCGATCCGAGCATGCCTACTGGCCTTGCCCGTATGGTTGTAGCTCTGTTCACAAGCTTGCATGCCATTCAGTCAGAGTCAGTGGCGGTGCATCGGCACGGTCAGGCTGACTGGTGGAGCATCACAGCGTTCTTGCCAGCGCTAGAGCTGGACACATGTGAGGTATGGCAGTGCTGCAGAGAAGTGTGACCCGCTGCTCGCAGGTACAGCGCTTGGACATACATTCCTGCGGCTGTGCATCATGGTGTGTTGGAAGTGTTGCACTGAGATCAATGCAAGAGCCCGGCAGCGAGGGGAACAACAGGCAAGCAGGTAACTGAACCTCATAGTGTGTTGAAGTGAAACCCATCGGGGTTGGCACTGGATGAAGCGTGATGCTGGGGAACAGTTCACCACGGTATGCTGCCCAACAAGGACCAGAATTCGATGCCAACAAGCAAGGTCGTGAATATGCTGCCATGTACAAGCCCTAATATTGAGAAATCATGCGCTGCTACTCTACACCTGTGGAAACTGGCTCTCAACTCCTCTGATATACATGAACACCTAGCCCCATGACATGTGGAACACCTAGCCCCCGAGGCCCAATTAGTGGGCCCTCTCGTCCACCCACCTACGCTTTTCACATTTGAACACCGGAAATGCCGTCTCATAGCCTGAGCCTGTCGGCGCATCAGTGACGGCACATGTAATTTAGTATGAAACCTTCTGAAACCATGCAGAAAAAAATCGTGCACAGGGAGTCCTAGCGCCGGAGGACTGCTACCAGGGCGTGCGCGCTGCTGCGGCCGCACACCTCCACCAGCCACAGCACAGCACACCTGCTCCTGTCACAAGCTCGTATGCAGCCGCCTGGCGCCCTGCTGCCTCAACTGCCGCACCCCGACGGGCCGTCTGCTGCTATCTCTACGCTATCACATCTGAACTGTCCCCACAACCAGGTCTTACCGGTCCACGACCTGACCCCATATTCTACCACCCACTGTCTACCACCACTGCGGACCCCTGGGGGGGGGGGGGGGGCAATATGACCGCATGCCTTTCGGCGTGCGACCACTGCAGCAGCGCTCCGCCACCACAGCATGTTGTTCCCCCTGCACCATGTGCCTCCTTCGGCGCACCACACGCAACGCCATCCGCCTGCCGACAGCCCCACCACCTGCCCAGAACCTGAGATATCTTCGGCAGGGGGTGGCTGCTGGGATGCCACACGCGGCCTGCTGAGGTCGTGGCGTGCCGGGAGCACCGCGCTGACGCCTGCCCACACCGTGCCGACGAGCGGCACAGCTGCGGCGGCAGGTGCGGCCGCGTCATGGCAGCCCCCGCCCCTACGCCGCCGCCGCCTTGTCGGCCTCCGTGCCGCCCTGCATCGCCCGCAGGTTCCAGTACAGCCCGTCGCGCACGCTGCGGAACCAGTCGTGCGACACCCCGACGTCGCACACCGTCGGCACCGGATGCTTCGAGAGCTGCACGACGAGCGCGTCTCCCGGGCACAGCACGATGTGGTGCGAGCCGTCGAACGAGCAGCGCAGCTCCGTCGTGCGCACGCCGAGCGGCACCTGCACCCGCAGCTGCACGTGGTCCGGGAAGATGAGCGGCCGGAAGGAGAGCGAGTGGGGGCAGATGGGCGTGAAGATGATGCTCTCGCAGGAGGGGTGGACCATGGAGCCGCCGGCGGCGAGGGAGTAGGCCGTGCTGCCGGTGGGCGTGGCCAGGAGGAGGCCGTCGCCCTGGACGTTGGTGACAAAGGTGTCGTCGCAGTAGACCTCGAGGTTGGTGAGGTACGGCAGGGAGCCGCGGTGGATGGAGACGTCGTTGAGGACGAGGTGCGTTTCGGGGCCGGGCGCGAGCGCCGAGGGGCCGGAGCGCGCGCCGCGGCCGGCGCCGTGGCGCAGCACGGTGCACTCGAGGCGGTGCCGCAGCAGGATGCGCACGTCGCCGGCGACCACCGCCTGCAGCCGGGAGTGCGGGTGAGTGGGGCTGCAGCTGTGTGAGACACAATGCATGGGCGCCATGCATATTGTGGGGTATGTGCAACTCGTTACAGCATGTCACAGCGGCGCAGGCTCTCGCGGGGTCATATGCCACAGTCATGTGCAGCGGTGCGCGGCACGCTGAACGGCGGTGTCAGTCGACTGGTCAGAGGGGGTCGTACGTCCATCACTTGCGGCAGCGACTGCGAGCTGAAAGGCGTCATGAAGCCGAGGGAGCCCATCGCGAACGGCACGATCGGCGGCACCGGCTCCGAGCCCATCGCCTTGCACGCCCACAGGAGCGTGCCGTCGCCGCCCAGTGTCGCCACAAAGTCGACCGCTGTCGCGACCGCCGGTGGGCACTCTGAACAATCGGCCCCCCGTTGCGGCCGCCACGTCGCAGCACGCCCAGCCAGGCATGTCGTCAGGTCCCCTTGTTGCTGCACCTGCACATCGCCTCCACCTCAATGTCACACATGCCCTATCACCACACATGCCCTATCACCACAGCACGCAGCACACAGCACGATGCCTCGAGCGGCAGCATTTCAGCCGCAGGCTGCTCCGGTGTGGGCTGTACGCCACACCGCAAACAGCCGGAGAGGGGGCGCGAGGAACGGGCCATACCGCTACGAGGTCCGCGGTGGACATCGGGAGGTCCCCACCCGCGATGAGCACGCCCTCGAGCGCGCCCTGCAGGCTGTGCATCTGCCGCGCAAACGCGTCGCGCAGCGCCTCGGCCATGTCGAGCGCCTCCTCCGTCGCCGTGAGCTTCACGCCGAGGCGCCCCCGCGACGTGATCATCGACGACGGGTCAGACTCGACCTCTTGAGCCGCCTCCAGCTGACTCAGCTTCACCGGCATCGAGCCCCCCATCGCCCGGCTTGAAATCAGCCGCGCGCCCGCGCTGTGCCGCTGCAAGCTCGGCTTGCTCCGCGCCGCCGCCGCCCCCCCCTCTGCCGCCGCGTCAGGCTCTGTGCAGTCGGTGACCACCAGCGGCGCAGGGTCGAGCGCGTGCAGGTGCTCCCACGTCTCGTCGGCGTCGCCGAGCGTGCTGCAGTCCTCCAGAGCACGGCGCAGCTGCTTGAGCATGAGCGCAAAGAGCTTCGGCTCGAGGATGATGGTCATGTGGAGCTCCAGAGCCTTGATGACCGTCGAGGCAAACGCGTCCATGACCGATGCCGTGGGCTTGCACACGATCTGCACCGCAGCGGCAGCGTCAGCCCCGGCTCTCTCGCTGGAGACACTGCCAAGTGCAGCCACCCTCGACCGGCTGGCGCAGCAGCATGCAGCTGCGGGATGCATGGCATGCATGCCAGGGGGGATGCACTTGCAGCTGAGCATACTGCTGGACTGTGGGTCGGCGGCGGGTGACGGGCATCTGGATTGCGGCGGCCATCACGGCAATGTGATGACGCACGGGGGTTGAATGCATGAGTAACACGCATGTGGCAAACGGAGCTACCACAGGCACACCAAACCTTACCTAACCAGGAGCAGGCACCGCGTGGGTGTGACTGTGCAAGCACTGCTCACTCATGCACGTCTCAAATGCATCTGACACCTGCATCGCTCCTGTGCGTCATGCCATATGGACACGGGGAGCTATCGCGTCTTTTGCTGCGCAATCCCAAGCGAGTCGCCGGGGTCCTCTAGAAGGGGGTCGGCAGTGTGGGAGGGGTAGGGGGGGGGGGGGGGGGGGCCACCATCACATTGTTGGGGGGCCGGTCTGCGAGCCATCGCAATCGGATGTGGGAGCTGGTGTGTGCCATGAGCACCGCGTCGATCTCGTCGTGGTCGCTCAGCGACTCTCGGTCGAGTGTGGCGCGTGCCGACGGCGGCTCGCTGTCGCCCGAGCACCCGGTGCTGTTCACCGGGTCCACGGGGTTGCCGCTGCTGTGGAAGGCCGCCAGGATGGTGCTGGTGTCCGCGCTGGCGGTGCTGACCGGGGAGGGGAGGAGGTGGCTGGCTGCGTGGGGCGAGGTGCCTAGTGCTTTAACGTTCTGGCCGGTGGAGAGGGAGGCGGGGTGCACCGGCTTTGTGACACCATTCCGTTCAGCTTCCTGGCTGGGGCCCTGCAGGTGGGATGACACATGCGTCTCGCGGTGTGTGCAGGTGTGTTGTTGATGAGGCAATGAGTGATGCGCCTGGGGCCTGAGGCGTGTGATGCGCATCAGGACGTGAGTGATGCAGGCACGTGCCTCAGCAGTGGCCCCGGGGTTTCGGAGCGTGGCGGAGCATCGGCCATGGAAATGGAACAAGAAGAGGGCAGGAGGCACCTGTGCTGCGGTCAGCCTGCGGACATGGTGCCTTACTGAGGGGTCAGACAGAGTGTGAACACTTTTTTTGGCTCCCAGCCGGACCATGATCTGGAATGCTTGCCGTGGTGACAAGTACGGCTGGATTGAAGAGCTGCCGCCGTCAGAGGAGCTCTCATCATCACCACCTGGCTTCTCTGCGTTGCGGTGCCATGCTTGTGAGAGAGCTGAGGCAACAGCTGCTGCAGCGGTGGAGCCAACGTCAGCTTCTCGGTGTGCCGTCAAAACGAAAGCTTTGTCTTCCGATGCGCTCATTTCTCGGCCTAGCGACACATCTGCTGCACAAATTTTCCTGTTCGTTTTATGCGTTGGGTTGACACACGACTGCCTCACGAAAGCTGTGCACGGTAAAGCATCAGTGCCGACCTGGGAGCACGTAGAGCGTACGTTGCAAGGACGGATGGCTGAACACAAGCAGCACCATCACAGCCATGTGCGCTGCGATTGTATCGGAAGCTTCGCTCTCACCACCCGCGCATGCTTTCTTGCAACGATGAACGGGGCACGTTACCCGCCTCAGCTTGTTCCGAAGTGCTCGACTCCGCTGCCGCTCCATGCGTAGCCTGCAAAGTAAATTTGCTCATAATAAATATCCCACACAGACGCCAGGCACACAAGCCTGATGTTCACAGAGACAGTGACTCGGACGTACATGCGCTCATAGCTGCGCGCCTGGCTCTCCAGCGCCTGAATTCGCGATGCAAGCGGCTGCTGCAAGCTCTGTATGAGCGACTGGACTTGTGCATCAACATTTGCTGCGGCCATGTTGTGCACTTTGCTGTACCCAGCGGCAAGTCCAGACGTACTCAAGAGAATAGATGCGGACGCAATGCCCGCATCCTAGGGCTCGGCTATATGAACGAAGTGTGTTGTAGCTCTTATTGTCAAAAGGCAGGAGATGCAGCACTTGTTGTTGACCCTCCTTCGCCGGATGTGAGGCAGAGAGGATCCGCTTGCCAGAAATGTCTTCGACGCCGCGACAGCTTGGTGGCGGGTGCGAGTCTGTGCAGATCATAGCGATGAGAAGAAGCTGCCGACTGTGCACATGTACACGTTTTACAGAATCTGGATCGGCAAACGCCGACCGGCGATCCGCATGCAGTGCAGCGGCACACCGTGTAGCCACTCCCAACCTTCGTTCATCGCGCTCTCACATTTGATTCCTAACTTCCCATACCACTGTGAGGTGGGCTCTAACAGCGCACGCACTGACTCTGAACAGTCACGGGCACACAAAGTCAGCTCCATGGCGTGCGGCATATTCAACGAATTGACTCACAGACTCATAACATCAGGATACGCTCGACTTCAAGCAGTCAAGCATTGCCTGGGCATCAAAACTCAGCTCCCGCCCTTCGTCGTCAGTCAATTTCTCATGTTTTGGTCTGTCTTGAAGCCTGCTAATCCAGCTCGTCAGCTTGACCAGCTGTGGGGTGTCGGGCTTGATGCGCGACACCCCGCGTAGCCCTTGCAGAATGTTGTTCAGGTTTGGTATGATCTGTATGTAAAATCGCATGTTAGCTTTGAAAGTAAGTCGTGCTCGTTTCATGCACAGTTTGAGGCTGAACTCGGCTTGCGTTTCACGTCGTACAATGGTCAAGGTTGACGCCGTGGGCGTGACCTTTGCCTCTCCCAAAACACCACGTCAACATCGTCTGGAAATGTGCCTCAACGTCGCCTATGCTGTGATGCAAGATCTGCCACGGCGTGCTTCCTCACGAGGACGAACACATGCTGCACACTCGGTCGCTCAGAACACGGCCCTGTGCAGAAAGGGTGCGAGGCTTGCGATGCAAGCGGAGCACATGCGTTTAGCCATGACCAGATTTGTCACTAATCTTGTGCATCAAGAGATGTGGAATCACGCAGGTGCATGATGCAGACGCGATTCACGCCTGGGAACCAATTTCGCAGTCCCACCGAACTCATGCACAACGGGTTCTCTACAGGGATCACTGTACGCCTTCCCCCGTAAGCACAGGAGATATCCATGTACAATTATGTGGCAAATCCGTACCCAGTCTACATCTGTCATGTTCATGAATATCGCATCTTTGAACTCGAGAATGGCCTGGGTCACAGTTATCAGAGCAGCGCCATCCTGGCCTTTAGATGACAAGCTCTCCATGGTTTCTGGAACTCCTTTGTCGTATCTCCGGATTGCTCTGTTCACGTGCATGTCATAGTCCTTCGCAAACGTTCGTAAGTCGCCGACCTGCAGCGTACTGGCATGGCCTAAAAACGCCAAGAGGAAGAAGATTTGCAGCATCTAGCACAGCTACAACTACTCCCATGCCTCACAGGCGTTTGCGCACACCTTTGCCTTGAACTCCCCGTCAAAGAGGAGCCGTTTCTGTGAAATTAAGCGCTGGCACAGACGCTGGTAATCATCGGAGGCTACGTTGTCACGTATCCAGGCGGTTTCAAGCAGCTCCATCGCCTTCAGTAGTCCAAACAGATCTGCAGCGCCCAGCACGCGGGTTGGTGTGGGCATCCCTGAGAGCGTCGTACGCACATCAAGCCGGTCCATTTTGGACGAGCTGCAGTTATGAGTAGGCACGTACTTGCACAATCTTCAACATATGTTCTCTCTGCGTGGTTGCTGTACAATAAGTTGATCGCAGCCATCTAGCAGCGTTGACGTACGCAATGCGGAATGCTCTCCAGACCTGGTGGTTCCGACACGCAGAATGCGTAGCCGTGTGCAACAATGTATGTACGTATTTGCGTTCGTAGTGGAGTCGTTGTCTCCGCAGGACGTGGCTCCGAGGAGCGAGAAGTCTGGGATGATGTGCCCAGGTAGATGGCCGGATGAGGCACGACGGAATCGCAAGTATTCCCAAATCATTCACCAACTCTATGTACAGGTCCTGGTTTTCTGACTCTGCATGATTCGCGGGTAGAATCAGAAGTGCCGAACCTGTCCAGGCATCATGTGAACCTCCAGACACGCAGCTGAGTCATGGGGTGAGACGGCAAGGCCGCTGGTGTCCAGTGACTTACCGCGGTATGAACAGCACGAACATATGTCGTCTGCACTGCGTTACTTTCCCTCTCAGCTGCTCGTGTGTGTGGACCCGTAACAGTTGTGATCTGCGCGAAACTCAGCCCGTCCGGCAAACCTGCTCCAGCCTAAGCAAGCGGTCGCCAAGGCGTTTGTGCAAAACTCTTGCTCCTAAATTGATGTCCTTGCCCTGTGCTGTAGCGAGCGGTGTTCGTAATTGGAACGTCTGATGCACGCACAATGTGCGCGCATCACGACAGCAACTGAAGCTGGATGCGTACCCACTGCTTCGCAAATGTCACAATATCTGAGACCATCATGCGAGAATCGAAGACTGAAGCGAGCAAAGGCACTCAGATCAGCGACGGCAACAAGCTAAGCCTCAGCGAGCGCACATATCTGAGCTTAAACGAAGCGTATCGGTACACGTGGAACACTCTATCCACAGCACTAGGACTCTCCCGGCTGAGCAAGGTGCGTATGAGGCGAAGCGGTGCAGAGATGTCACCATCAGGCGTCAAGCCTCACCAGCAATGCCCTACCGAGTTTGCAGGTGACCATCTCGGCCGGGGAACCGGTATGTTTGCTAGCCAAAATGTATCCAGATGTACCCAGTGATGATATCGACGCGCATGATGAAGAGGTGTGCATCAGTAGCGTGAGATATGCCAGCCAGGAGCCAGCCCTGTATGTGCATGATGAGACATCGCAATCTGCAGGAAACTATGGCCGCTGCCATGTCTCAGTTTGAAATGGATCTATCAGAGCGACTGTGGTTCTCTTACCGCACCGGTTTCCCACCGATAGGTGTGCATGCCATCACTGCTGAAGGTACACACGCCGCCTTGCCATGGTGGTGCCATGCAGCACATGTCTTGTGCAGGCGAGGACCACCTTACAGGAGACGTCGGCTGGGGCTGCACGCTGCGAAGCTGTCAGATGCTTCTCGCACAGGTGGCTCTCACCATCTTCCTGTGCTTGGTGGCCACCACTGCCATCGTTCCCTCCCTGTGGTTGATGACGCCTGGCACCCCACACCAGCTGCTCTGCGCCTGCAGGCACTCCTCATGCACCTGCTTGGCCGCTGGGCGCCGGCAGCCGACTCTGAGCACACAACAGCGATGCAGCAGCGGGTGGTGTCCCGTTTCTACGACGATCCTTACACCTGCTTCTCCATACACTCCATCTGTGCAGCCGGGGCCAAGTATGGGCTCGTTCCAGGGCGCTGGATGGGTCCGTACGCCCTGTGCCGTGCAGTTGCAGACATAAATCAGCAGAGGTGCCCCGATGGAATGCACGTCTCGGTCATTGAGAGTGGTGGCGGCGCACCATGCATCGACCCGGACAGGTGCGCCACGCCTCGAGCAGTGATCCCACAGCAGAGCGCGGCCGATAGCTCCGTGTCGCCCTGTGATAGCATGCCAAAGCGCTGCTATACTTCTGGCTGGTGCCAGGCTGCCAGACACCCGCGTCAGCGTTCCGTACGCGCTTACCCTAGACGCCGACACTCTGTCTGTGTTACACGGTAATCAACGCGAGAGCCCGGCAGCGAGGGCAACAGCAATCAACGCGAGAGCCCGGCAGCGAGGGCAACAGCAAGCAAGGAAGCGGCACACTGTCTGTGTCTTATGAGCTGATCACGAAGCACTGCGCATCACGCTGCTTGCTGCAGCAATGCCCAGCTCGACACACCCCGCAATGGCGAGTCCCTGCAGATATGGCAACACGCGTGCTCACCCATGCATCACACCGAAAGCTGCATGGACCCATCAGAGTCTTCCCACTCGCCTCGCCGCAGCTGCAGCACAGCTGAGCCGGTCACAGTGGCCATCGGTGCCCGCAGGTTAAAGCAGAACTTTCAGCCGCCGGCGTGTGACGCTGCAGCAGCGGGCGGCGACAGCGGGGGCGGCGCACAGCGGTGCGGCCTGCTGGTGCTTGTGCCGGTGGTGCTCGGCGTGGAGCGGCTGAACAGCGCGTACACGCAGCAGCTGCGGCTGCTGCTGCAGTGGCCGCAGTCGGTCGGCATCGTCGGTGGCCGCCCCGGCCACTCATACTACTTCATGGGCTTCCAGGTGCGCCCCAGCACAGCACAGCGTGGCAGCACACGCACGCCCCTCGCCTGCAGGGGGTCATGCATGGCCGGGGCCAGGGAACGCGGGACGTGCCTGCTGTGATTGACTCGTGCTAGGTTGACAAGGGGCGGTGGCTGGCTGTTGTTTCGCCTACAAGTGTGGGCAGCACGGGTAGGCAACGGTGGGGAAAAGAGCGTCTGTGTTCATACGCTGTGGTCGGGACCTGCTTGCAAGCTGCACCGCTTGCTATCGCTTGCCATCGCTTGCCACCGCTGCCTCGGACACTGCTGGGTGCACCTGATGGCGGTGGCTTCCCGCCAAATCATGATCGGGCCGCCTGAGGAGGCACATGGTGCCTGTTGTGCTCATGTGCAAGGCTGCCGCGGGGTGCAGGGAGACCGGCTGATATGCTTGGACCCGCACGTGATGCAGCCGACCGACGTAGCCGCGGGCCACCTCGCGACGCACCGGCCCGTCGGCGTGCAGTCCGTGCCCATGGCCGCAATAGACTCGACGATGGCTCTCGGATTCTACTGCGGCTCTGCAGCCGAGGTAGAGCACCTTGCAGCGCAGGTGCGGCTCTGCAGAGCTCTCAGCTGCGCCCACCCGGCCGCCTCAGCAGTCACGCGCTCGCCGTGGCAGTCAGCAACCCGCAGCAACAGCCAGTGACTCACAGAGCTAGCCCCCCGCCCCCCCCACCTCCCTCGCAGTGTTGGCTCTGCGCAGGCCGGTGGGGGCTGCTGTCGTGCGGTGTAAGGCTTCATTGGCCTGCAGCGCCCGATGTGCTGTGGTGCTGCATGCTGTGGCCGGGGCGGTCTTGCCATTTCTGGATGGCGTGATAGTTATCAGTGCTCTGCGTTGCTGCTCCCGTGCTGCTTGTTCGTGCCTGTATGGTCTTCGTCAACACACTACCAGGCAGCCACCGGCCCATCTCCTCCAGCTCACAGTGGTGACACCGCATGTCACAAAGAGCAACCCGACACGTCTCGTGCGCTCTCCATCGCGGCTCTTCCTGAGCTGTGGGACGTGGTCGTCGAGGAGTGCATGCGGGCTGCCCCGCTTGCACGCCTGACACAGCTCATGGTGCTAGTTGTGCGGCCATGTTTGCCCGCATGGCCCAGGGGGAACCGGTCTGTCCGTTCTGTCGATCTTCGTCCTTGTCCGACAGAGAGTGCGTACCGGCCGGCGTTCGCAGTGCGGCCATGCAGTCAGTGCCCTGCCGTAGCCGTGCCCTGGAATGCTCTACACATGCCGAGCAAAGCAGGGCCTGCAAGTGAGGCCGTGTGGCTGCGCCACATGTGGCTGTCTAATTCACCATAGCTGTGTTCTGGCTCCACAGTTGGCATGGTGCAGCATCGTGATGTGGTTGTGAGCACACATCTCAGAACAAGGAGCACTGCGCAGGACTGTGAGTGCAAATCTGAGAGCAAGCACTGCTGCAGGTCCAGGAGCTGGCAGCTCGCTTCTCACGGAGCCCATTGTTGTCCATTGGCAGCCTGCCAGATTTGCAAGATCATGATTTTGACTGTGACTGGGACAGTGGGGAGGACCACACTGACGGAGAGGAGAACAGAGATGGGGACATCTTTGTGGCGAGTGTATCCGAGGGCAAGAATGCATCCAAGTGCGAGGAGGAGGCACACAGGCAAAAAGAGGGTGTGGTAGCAGTACGGGAAGGGTGTCAAGAGGCAGCTGCAGCTGAGAACACAAATGGTTGT
>JALKAD010000001.1:3109223-3127513 GCA_024500015.1 Ulva compressa | reverse complement strand
TCGTTGTCCAGCAGAGGACGCGATGGCCCTGACTGGCACGCTGATTCGATGCCGTCCCAGGCCATTCGGGCTCCATCGAGGACGCGGGGTCGTGGCCCGTAGTTCTCTAGCAAATATTGATGGGTACACATGGGAGGACGTACCGCCACCCAAACTGCAGAACGCCGGCAGACGTCTAGTAGAAGAAGTGCGCATCAGGGCGCACGAAGTAGGCCCTAACCAGCAGAGCGACATCGTCACCATATCAAACATTCTACAGGTGCTGATCTATTTCAGGCTACCCGTACAAAAGGCATGATCGTACATGACTGCAGCTCCGGCGTATACGCGCTACATGCTTGCGCTGACATCCGCTGCGTTTGTGGGCCTGCATGGGCATGCACCTCACGCATCCGGTTAAAGCTAGATATAATAGTACTGATTATATTCAAGCATTTTCTCTGGCCATCTGCGCCAGAGAGCAGCGATGAGTTTTGCTGTGCACATGTTGGTCACTTGCAGTACAGACCGACAACGGCATGCGCAACCAGGCGCTCAGGCCTGTGAAGCAGCTGACTCGCATCCACAATTGCCGTGCTGTTGGCGGGCTAATGCACCGGCGTCCCCTGCCGACGTGACACACACCTGCACCGCCCATGCAGGAGGCCGCAAGCAATCACATCGTCTCCCTACGCGGTCGAAGCGAGAAATTCTTCGCGGCAGACCCAGAGCTAGCAAAACTTGATCTCATATTCGTGCTCACGCGCATGCAGATCCGCATGCACCGATTTCCACGCTGGTGCGTTCCCCTCTGCATCCCTCCCTCCACCTACCCGCAACACCTCTTCTCGTCTCTCACAACCCGTGACCATTCCCAGCGGCTGCTGCTCGATCCCTCTGTACCACAGCCACTCACACGCCCACTCCCCAGACAAACATGCCTGCAGGGGCGAGATCGTGCGGGTAGAGACATACTTCCAGTCAGAGGGCCGCGTGGGCGCACGCCGCGACTGGGTGCTCACCGACGTGGCTACTGGTGCATGCCTCGGCTGCGCCACCTCCTCGTGGGTCATGTTCAACTACAAGACGCGGCGCCTCGGCCGCATGCCCCCGGACGCGCGGGAGGCCTATGAGGCGCTCATGCCAGACCCACCGGAGCACTGCATCACCAAGGCCGAGACGCGGCTCAAGCTGCCGGACGTGACCGGCGACGTGCAGCGCGCAAAGCACACAGCGTCGCCGGTGTACATGGACATGAACAAGCACCTCAACAACGCCGCCTACCTCACGTGGATCCTCGACTCCATCCCGGACGAGGTGCTAAGCGGCCGCGTGCTAGCGCAGTACGAGGTGGACTACAAGGCCGAGGGCGTCGCAGGTGCGCTGCGTGCTGTGTGCAGTGGCCACTCACCGCATGCACGGCACACGCTGATGTTATTCGCCTGCCGTGTCTGTTGCGCTGCATCAGGGCTCGGTCTGTGAGAATTGTGCAGGCTTTGCGTGACGAGCGGCGGTGCCAGCATGCCGCTGTTGGTGTGCTGCGCCTCTGCGCGTGGTGGTCTGTGTGGCGCCTTTGCACAGTTTGGTGCCGTCATGTGGTGCCACTCGTGTCCAGAGGTGGCACGGATGCTGTGCTGTGCGCACATGCATGAGGTTTTCACCTGGTGCACAGCATGCAGCAGCAACGAATCGCCGCCCTGCGGAGGTTCGGCACGTAGAGCGGTCCCGCGTGTCACCTGCAGCTGCTGTGGCATGTCATGCATGTGCAAGAGCAGCACCCAGAGGCCCGCCCGTCTGCCGCACGTGCTGGGCCCGTGCTGGTCGGATGTGAGTGGTCCCTCGCGGGACTTGGTCAGGCTCGGTGGAGCCCAGTGCATGATGTGTTAGGATTGCAGTCCAGTGGTATATAATACTGCAGTATTATATACCACTGGACTGCAATCCTAACATGGTGTCAGCTTGTCCGGCTGGCAGAGACATTCCATCACACATGATCACGTGTGACACTGTGCAGAGGCATGCATGAGTGCAGGGGACGAGATCCTGGTGGGCTCGCAGGAGGTGGCTGAGGTGTGCGCGTACGAAGGCCTCGACAGTGACGCGGGCCCGCGGCAGTTTGTGACGGTCATCACCAAGAGCGACAACGGCGAGAGTACCGAGCTGATCCGCGCGCGGACGACGTGGGTCTGAGCACGCCCCCCCGCGGGATTTTTCAGCCAGATCCTGCAGCGTTGAGCTGCGGCGGCTGCTTCTGTTGAGTTCATGTGGGCCTTTGTGGCTCTGAGCACGGCTTCCAGGCAGCGGGGGCTCTGTGGGGTCGCCGAGGCTCGTTCTATTGAGTTCATGCGGGTGGCAATTGGCGGGTTGTGCTGCCTGTGCTGCATGGCCGGTGGCTGACTGGGTTGCTCGATTCACGCCTCTTGACACTGGCAGTATGCCATGCGGTGGGGGGCGCATCGCCGGCCGCCGGGCCCCGCGGCGGTTTACACATGGAAGGTCGAACTATGCAAAGCGGTTGCAGAACGATGTAAACGCTCGTGAACGCTGCAGCAAGAGCGCACTGCAGTTGCGAGCCCTTTGTACAGCACAGCTCAGCGCAGCGCAGCATTACGCACGCACGTGACAGCTGCAAATAAATCATACAGCCGCAACTGTTACGCTGTGGGTTCGTGCCTGCGGGCACCTCATGCCAACACAGGCCACAGGCGGGCTCATCTCCGGCTGGAAGCGGGGGCCGAAACCCCGCCAGCAGATGCACCGGGGCACTCCGGAGCGTCCAGGTACACGTCGCTGTCGAGGTCGCTCTCGAGCATCAGCTTCAGTGTGTTGCTCACGTCAGCTTCACAGACGGCCGTTTCTGTGGTCGGCACACTAGGGCCAGCGCCGGCCGCCGCAGGGCCTCCGTCCGGCGGCAGCAGTGTCAGCTGGGCGAGCTGCTCCGCCGTCTCCCTCTGCTCGGGCGTCATCTGCACCGATGCACTCGCTCAGCCTCAGCATGCATGCCGTGTTTGTGGCCGTGCCCCTCGTAGTGGCACACACCACGGCGTCCGGTCGGATGGACGCCCGGATACGCGCCTGTTTCAATTTGGACACCAAGGCGGCCCGTAAGGGGTGTTCATGCCAGCCCTCACTTCAGTGCGGGGCGAGTGTGGTGTCGCAGACCGTGGCATGGAATGGACAGGGGCATGCAGCCCCCCTGTAAGTCCTTGCACAGCCGCCTTGCGCTGATACAGAGCCGCAACGCAGCGCATGTCTCCCGCTCGGTGTGGAGCGCTGGAGTCATCGCGCCGCCGCGTCGCAGCAGCGGGCACAGAAGGGGGGGCACACCTCCTCGCCCGACTCCGACGCGTCCTGCCGCCGCGTCTGCGGGAACACGCACCACAGAGTCTGCAGCGTCGCGATGAGCAGGCACAGCGACTGCACCATCTCGGGCCGGGTGAGCGCGGCGCCGACGGCGGCGACGGCGCCGGTGACGACGCTGGCCGAGCCGAGCAGCGCAAAGTCCGAGACGGAGAGCGCTCCGACTGCGGCGAGGAGGCCCTCCCCCATGATGAGCGCCGACGACAGGCTCGCGACGACGGTGCCGGCTGCCGTCAGCTGGTACAGGTCCCCTGCATGCATGCGCGCCCCGCTCGCGTCACCACTGGCCCGGATTGTCCTGGAAAGTGTGTGCATACATGGTACGGCAGTGCCGCGATCGCTGCGTGATGGATACGTGTGTTCCGATATCCAGGGAGGGCTGACCATGAGCATGACATGGGTTGTGGCTAGGGCCAAGAACCAACTGCCCGACATTCACCGTATTACACGTTCTGACAACTTGCTAGTGTGATGTCGGTGTAAGTGAGGCGCGCGTCAGTCAATTGTAATTGCGTGAAAATGCAGAATAATCTCATATCACGTAAAATCGACATTGCTGCTTCGGCAATAAGTGCACTGGTAGCCACAGGATGGTCACTGCAGTGCACTGCTTGCCTGTCTCCGCTTTGTGCACTGCGGTCGAGTACAGTGTGTGCTCCAAAGCGCCCGCAATGCGTGTACACATAATTACAAGATGTAAAATGACCTGGTAACTTGCTGTATTCGTGATTCACGGCCCTAGCTGTGGCTGCAGAGCACGACCCCCGCGAGGCGGGTCAGTGCGAATGCGTTGAGGCAGAGTGGCACAGGTCAGCCCCTCTGCGGGGGAGTGTGTGTGCCAGCGGGGAAAGCACAAGGGAGGGACAGGGCGCAGCATCAGGGGGACGCACCGAGGTTGTCGAGCACAAAGACCTTGGCGTAGGACTGGCCGGCCAGCAGCAGGCCCGCCTTCTTCGTCGCCGGGTCCTTCAGCATGCCGACCTTGAGCAGGATCTTTGCCACCAGCCGCGACAGGCCCAAGAAGTTCACCGCGGACACCCCTGCACGCCACACAGCCGCTGTCGATGCGTGCGTGGCTGCTGGTGTGCACTGCCCCGTAACGGCTGTGCACTGTCAACTGCGGAAACGCCTGTGTCACAAGTATGGCCACCCGGCGGCGGTCCGCGCGCATGGCAGCAAAGGTGCAAGCGCGCCGTTCTGTGCTGTGTGCTGTGTGCTGGGGGCACGGGAGCGGGACGACAGGCGGGATGACGGGGAGGGGGCGGCAGGGACGGGCGAGGGTTCCAGGGAGGGGGCGGGGGTCAAGGGGGCGCACCGAAGGGGACGAAAGATACAGGCACGCGCTTGGCGCCGTGCCAGAGGTAGTTCACTTTGCCGAGGTGCTGGATGCGGCCGGCGACGTCCTCCTGGATGACGGAGCGCAGCCGCAGCATGCCGGGCACGTCCCGCATGCAGAACTGCACACATGCCCCCGAGTGAGCGCCGCGCCGCGGCACAGCGCCTCTTGCCACTGTGCAGCATTGCACTGTCATACAGCCTTTGCGCAAACACACGATGCGTGCGAGACTCCCCTGTCATGCCAATGTGCGGCATTGGCCATGGCGCTAGGCCCTCGCTGGCGTGACGCAGAGCGTATGATGTGCGATACGAGACCGTCCGCAGGCAGCACGCGCGTTGGTGTTCAGTGAATGCATGGTGTGGGCTAGGCTGGCCGGGGGGCAAGCGCCAGACCTGACAGAAGCTCTCAACGTTGCTGTGAACCGGCCACGTCTCCTGCATGAACGTTCCGAGCGCCTCGTGCACGTCCGGCCGGTGCTCCTCCGCCGTGTCGACCACGGGGGCCACGATTCGGGATGCCATGAAGTGTGCAGAGATGCTGCACCACTGGAACTCCGACACCTCTGCCTCGCTGAAGCGGATGGCTACAATCTGCAGAGCACAACGGCGGTCGACCTTTCCCGAATGCTGACCAGCAGCCTGCACAGGCATGTGCCTTGCACAGAGGTATGCCTTAATTGGGCAGGAGGTGGTTGCTGCACTGTGGCAGCACGTAAACGTGAGAGTTGCTGAGCAAACATGCCTGCAGGTGCCCTCCTGGGATGAAGGGTCGGGGCGTGGGATTGGTACCTGAGGAGGATTGCTCTTCTTTTTGGGCTTTGGAAGGAAGCGTTTAGTCTTTTTTGCGGTGTCGGGAGGCTGCTCAGGGTCTTCAATTGTGAACGACTGTGCAGAGCTCTTGATGAGCGAGACCCAGTCACGCTCTACGAACGTCTCCGCGCGGCAGTAGTACTGCTCGCTGAGGATCATCTGAATTCGCTCCACCTGCAGCATCACAGTCATGGTGTTGCAGCGCTCCTGATTTGCTTGATTGCTAGGTGAAGCGCAGGGGTCCAAGCCTTCAGGGGTGCAAAGTGCCGGGCTGTTGTTATTCACGCTGACACAGACTACACAGAGCAGGTTACCTGTTGCTCAGTGAAACCAAGCAAAAGAATTGGTATGCGTGTGTCGATCGCCTCTGATGCTTTCGTGTTCGTAAGCGAATCCCCGCCCGCATCTTCCTGAGATTCTAATGAGTCCGGGGATGTATGGCTGGGGTCCTCAGAGCCAGCCTTTTGAGCTTCCTGCTGGAGCTGCTCCAGCTCTTCCGCCCTTGCACTGCTAACGTATATCTTTCGTTTCAACACGTTTTGCATCGTGCTGTTTGAGCTTCTGGCATTTCTGCGAGACAAGAATTGGATCTTGTCTTTCTTCTGCTTGTCAGGTTCGCCATCTGCGTCACTGTTTTCGTCACCTGCAAACGCTACAAGCTGACTCCTCGCCATTCAGTTCGTTCAAACTCCGATACATAGCGTTTTTCAACATTGTTGTCCAGAGCCGGTTGCCTTGATGCCGAAAACATGCACCATCCCCACAGGTGGAGACACATCGTCGACTGCACGCAGCGACAGCGCTCGTACCCGAAGAAGCCGAGTTATACCACGCCTTCTTTCGTGCCACTTCTGTAAATCGTTGCCAATAACCGTTGTTCGTGCTTGCCTCGCCTTCGGTGCCGGAAGTAGTCTCGTTGGCTGTGCTCATGTCCTCTGGGCGCAACAATCGCTTCGTGTCATCGGCGAACGGCTGTGGTTTCTCCTGTGGAGGAGCATCACGGTTCTTTTTAAAGTATTCCAAAATCGCCCGACGATTCTTGCGGGTTCCAGCCAATTCACTTACTGCTAAAGCAGTGCTGGGCCCGTCATCAGGAATGTAAACACCAGCCATGACTGATCACTTCATGTTCGACCTTAGCATGTAATTGGTAGCGAACTCACTGATGGCTGGAATGGACAGGAGCTGTGGAAGGTTTATGTACACTGCAGGCGTACACCAACTCCAGTATTTCGCTGTGCGAAAGCGAAAGGGCTACCAGTGATCGATGATCGCTCGCTTGTTACATATAAGAGCGAGGCGTCTAATCAAGGCCCTCACTGCATCCTCATGTGACCAGTGGCGCATGCGGTATGCGCGCTGCGGTGTGAACCAGGATCCAATTGCAGGCGGATGCTTCATGACGCAGGCACATTTCGACACGCCGAGACGCCACCCCCAGCACATAGTGTATGTATGTATGATTACATCGCCGTATCCATGAGGACATTGACACCTCCGACAAGCGGAACCGAGTTCACCCTCAATGCAATTCGTGGTTGCAAGCCTTGGTCGAGAGTGTGCGGCAAGCACAGACCTGAATGCAAAAAAGACCAGTGTTCGTTGCACGCGGGTTGACAGCACATGGCGCAAATGCCACGAGCCGCTCACTGTGACATCGCCGCCGCATGTGTTTACAGTGGAACATCCGGCGCCACTGGTTCCCCTTTCCACGCGGGCGATCAGGGTGGCCCATGCACGTCCGTCAGAGCGAAGCCCGCATGCATGTCTGTCCGAGCAGCACCAGCAGCGTACTCCCGCCTTGCAGCCTCACAGGAAGCAATGGCCCACCACCTCGGTCCCCACAGGCTTGCTCCAGCTGCATCAGCAGGTCATGGCAGGCAGTGCAGGATGACCCCCAGGTGCGACACCAGACACCATGAAGACATGCCTAGAGGGCGCACGCAAGGCCGGCCTCATGCAGCACGCAGCACGGACCCGGCGCGGCGGCTATGTCGCACTGGCTGAGCACTTGTACGCATACCCCGCATGGCCGGAGCGCATGCATGCGGCTGCGTCGCGGGCGGCAGGCTTGCCGCAGCCGCTGCTACACCTTCATCGTGCCGCGAAACGAGCTCCAGTACATCTTGCCGTTCGCCGTCGCAGTTTTGCTGTCCTCATGCGAGGAGAACCCCACCGTCTTGCTCACCGGCACGCGCACGACGGCCTTGAAGTCCCGGCCCAGCGTCTTTTCGACCGCGTCGGTCTTGGTCGTCCGCGTCCACAGCGCCAGCCGCGACCCGTTCTTGCGGATGTTCAGCGCCACACCCACTACGTTCCCGCTTTGCGGGAACTGCTCCCCGATCGCCCGCATCACCTGCGCACGCCCTCGCCGCCTCACCACCTACGCCGCCGCGCACTGCAGAAGCTTCGGCCAGCCCAGAGTCGCAACTCCCTTACGACCAACACGAGAGTCACACTGCAGTTTGATCTGCAGGAAGTGTGGCATCTGCCATGCCGGAGAGTCCGGGCTGGTCCCAGGCCGGGTGGCTGTGCAGCGCCTGCATTGCCGCGTGGCGAGGCAATTGGGCTGTGTGCGGCAGCAAGGAGACTCTGGGGGAGGAGGGAGTGGGGTAGGGACGCACGGTGTCCAGCCAGATGGTATGGAGGGTGACAGTGCTGCCGTCTTCAGCCGTCGTGTTCAGGGCCATGTCACTGCTGTGGGCGAGCCACAGCCCGCCCTTCTCGTTTCCGGGGTCGTCCCAGTCCGGCTCGATGCCGTCCTCGAACAGCATGAAGTCACGCTTGCCATCGAGGTCGGACACGTCCACTATATTTGAGAAGAGTCTGCAAGCCAGGCACGGGCATGTGGGAGCATGTGACGGGCAGCCAAAGGCTACCGTCATGCAGGACCATGGCAGTCACGGGGGTCCACCACTTGCAACGAGTCCTCGAGAGGGTCAATCTGTAGCCGTTGCGACTGATCTGCAGTCGCACAAGAACAGCAGCGCCAGGGGGTTGGCCGCAGCTGAATTCTCTACATGTGTTTACCGGACAAGAAACATGCGCAAGCCTCGATTGACCAACAGGCATCAACTTCGGGAATTTGAAATTACACAGCGGATACGTGTCACCTCCGGGTTTATATCTTGCTCTTTGTGATTCATGTATGCTCAACCAAGGCGCTGGTATAGTAAGGGTGCGAAGTGCTGGCACACAGCAGCATACAGTGACGACAGTGGGCCGGCATCGTACCTCCAGAATCCTTCTACGGTATCGAAGGAGCACAAACTCTTATGCGCCGTCCACTTGCGCCCCTGAGGATTCCTGTCTGCGTTGGTTTCAGTGTCGCTATACTTCAGGCACCACCGACGCGGCAGCTGGTGCACTTCTTTCGATGTCATGCGTACGAGCGGAAGTCAACGAAACGAGATAGGATGGCCGGATTCGCTGCTGCTTGACGCTGTGCCAACAGGCCAACACCCGTGTTTCGCAGTCTCAATCAGCACACACACCCCAGCCCCACGAACTCAAGAAACGGACTACAGATTCGTAAAGCTTAGATATACAGCAACTGCTTTATGCAAATGCAAGCCTTGATCACCAAGTATGGAATTCAGCAAGGGCAGGTATGGCGCAATTGTCACGCAAGCTTCGCAACGGCCCAGGTTTCGTGGTTGAGAGTCAACCGACACTACTTGCGTTCATGATGACAAGACTGTTCCTGCATTTCAATTTCGCAATCTCTGCACGCACAGCATCGCCGAGATCTTGAGTGGCATGGGGACCAACCAGTTAGGAAGCCTGCCGCATGACAACGCGTACATCTGTTGTATGCTGTGTAAACCCATGCTGCTGCTATCTGCGCAATTCTAGCGCATCAAACAGCCTTGGCAATTTCTATTTGTACTCAAGCTTCTTGCGCGACGCCACACCGGCCGGGTCAGACGGTAGATTTCAGCGCCAGCTCAGCCAGGTCGTTCCTTTGACGAGCAGAAGGTCAGACTTGCCATCGTTGTTTGTGACACTCGCTGGAGTTTCTTTAATGTCATGCACATGGCAGATGTGCGCACTGCTTGCGAGTAGGATTAAGCATGTACGAGTCAGGGCAAGCTCGACCGACACGCACACAGACTCGATCGCACGAAAAGACAGCGTCCGACATCCCACAGCCGTCCAATCGTCGATCAAGCCTGTCTGCCTCTGGAGCGCTGATGTCCACCCACCGCGCAATCATCCAAGCCTCATATCGGACTTTGCGACCTTCAGCCGAGCCGAGGAATCCTGCGGCAGCGGCGCCTGGAAAGGTCCTACAGTCCACGACATTTGTTCCCAAGAAGTCTCCAAGCCTCTGTATGCCAGGGCATCCTAGTAGGTTAGCGTTCTACTTCTGGTTTTGTACATACATCGCATGGTGGA
Source organism: Ulva compressa (assembly GCA_024500015.1). NCBI lineage: Eukaryota > Viridiplantae > Chlorophyta > Ulvophyceae > Ulvales > Ulvaceae > Ulva > Ulva compressa. Next base: position 3,117,628 of record JALKAD010000001.1, on the reverse strand, counting down.
CCATTTCACCGAGCAACAACAGGCTGATGCGCGGCTTCAGCTTCAGGGACATCCCAGGGAGCTACCACTTGCCCTACCACGGGCAACATGGCTCTCGAGCCATGGCCACAACGCTGCTAGCAAACCAACCAGGTGGTGGTCCGCACATGCTTCCCAGCCAGAAGCTTGCAGCACCCGCCTCTACGCTCCTTCAGAAATCCATGGCCGAGTTGAACAGTCTCACTGCTAATCCAAGGCAAGACATCTTGCGCAAGGCACCAGCTCGGCGCATGTCTGCAAGTGGAGGCCAGCGCATGTCTGCGAGTGGGGGCCAGCGCATGTCTGCAAGTGGAGGTCAGCCAGCATGGCCCACCGCCCGGGTGGAACACAGGAAACCAGCCCTGCCACTCCCGCCAAAGCCCTCCTCGTCCCTGGGAGACTGTGCCATACCGTCACAATGCGCCTCCGCCCGTGCCGGAGACACACTGGCATCCAAGCCCAGCACTACCCACACCAACGCACCTCCCCCACGCCAGCCACCAGCAACACATGACAGCTGCGCACCATCCGACCGCATTGCTGCACCTACCATTCAAGAGAAGCTGCGGCTGGCGCGAGCTACATACTGTGTCTCAGCTCGCTCGCGCCACTTGCAACAGTACCTGGAATCGGCATCAGTGCCGACAGCCCCTCGGGCACCCACTGGCGGCCGCGATCGGGCCATTCACGTGGAAACAGATACCGCCAAGGGTGCGGCCACACACTCGGAACGCCTGCAGGCGCTGGGGCGGCATCAGGGCGGGCCGCAGCTGCGCAGCGCTTACACCGACCTCCTCCCAGTGGAACCGCTTGCTGCGTCGGTGCCTGCGGATCGCCTCGGTTCCGCCTCAACGACCGCCGGCTCCTCGCAGCGACGGCCGTCCACAGTGCCGAACATGCGCTCACGGCTGACAGCGTGTGCAAGCGGCCTCGATGTTCCGCGGCCGGGGACGAGTGCGGGGGTGCCGTACGCGGCGGCTGCAGCGTGGGGTATTGGGCCGTGGTGTGTGGATTCGCCGTTGGGTTGCCCTAGTGTCGCTGCGCGTGGGGGCCCGGAAAGCGGAGATCCGGCCAAAGGCTGCGACCAGGCCGCTGCTACACAGCAGGCCGACAGCCTTGGGGCGCAGTATGCTGGGTGGACGTGGGGTCCAGGAAGTGCATCATGCTTGCCAGGTGCAAGGAATGCTGCTAATCGACCTCCGGATAGAAGTGCGGTAAACGCTGGGGCACGGGGCCAGCGTTCGGCCAGTATGGAGTCGCTGTTGGGGAAGGAGCAGAACCATGCTGAGACTGCGGTGGAGGAGGATCCCAACATGCTGACCTGCGAGTCAGTTGCGGTCAATGCCGTGCTCATGTCCCAGCTGACCAAGGCGGCGGGTAAGAAGGTGTAGAGGGAGGTCAGGGGTTGACGGCTAGCAAGACCCTTCTCATTTGTGTGTATGGACAGTGCAGATGGCAGATGTGGACATACAGTCAATCGGATTGGACACATTGCAAGGACACGCTGTGTTAGAGTTCCAGCAGCAGTGGCGGGTGGATACATGGATGCAGTTGCAGAGTGCAAGCCCGATGCGGCTGCTATAGGTACATGGGAAAACACGGCTGCCTCTAGTTGACTTGAGCCCAGGCAGTGGGCCATCAGTCCTATCACAGCCAGCTCCTGCACCGCTTGCTGCCACAACGGCACTTGATTGCCTTGTCTGGGTCCGCAGCTAGTCTGTAGTCGTAGCAGAGCTCTTCACCCGCCATGATCTCTTGCAGGCTGCACAGCAGGATTCTGCGGACGCCGTCTACTGATACCGTGCGGACCTCACAGTTTGGCCTGCACAGCACCAGCTGCCTCTGTCAGTGCACATCGAACGTAGGACCGAATAGCAACAGGCCGTGCATTAAAGACAACATCAAGCGCTGCCTTGGGGACTGCACTTGTCAACACATCATGGATCAGCACAGGGGCGTCTGTGGCGCACCCGCAGGAATGATTCACGAATCTACACGTGCCGCCGCACTTCGTGGCATCTACGATATAATCGGACTGGTCAATGGAAAACAGGTAGTGGTCGCATTTCATGTCCTCGTACATCGTCTCAAGCCGGTCGGCATGCACCCGCCTCGTTAGCACGCCTGCACCCACCAGACCTTCAGATACATGACAGCCGCCAGGATGAATCTTGCAGATATTGCAGCAGCAGCGCCCACCCAGCACAAAACAGGCATGGGCAGAGGCCTCACCGGAGTACTCCATGAGGACCTCTTTGGCCGGGATGTTCTCTACCGCGTAGACTCCCATGCCTGCTATGTGCGACGGGCGCACCACGAACCGCTCCTGCTTCGCAGCAGCCACCTGCGCACAGCCGCACACGCGATGCAGCCCCCGCATGCCGCTGCGATGCACACCTTTGATTATGCACAAATCATGCACAAATACATGGTCCGAACACCATGCAGTTGCGGACAGAGGTTTATACCAGACGACCATGTGCAGTACCTTGCCGATGGTGCCCTACCGCCACACCGCTCGAACCACAGAACTTGCACGGCTGTGGAAACGAAAAGTATGCACAGACGCATACCTGGATCTGGGTGCTGATTGAGATGCGTTGCTTCAGGTGCTCCAGCTGTGGTTTGCTGGCCTTGCGCTTGCCGCCTGCGCTGCGGTGGGAGCCTGCTCGTTGGTACAGGCCAAAACCGGTGATAGAGGTGCACTGGGATTGCCACGCTCGTAGCTCCATGGCGGGTGGGTCGTTGACCCCCGGCACCGCTGACGCGGTCGCGACCTCCGCTTTGTGTCGTTTCACATTCTGCAGCAGAACCTCCCAATTTACACATTCGCTGCGCGCTAGTATGTGCTAATCAAAGCTGGTGTTTATCGTGGAGTTGTTGATGGTCTATGCTTTTGATGCCAAACCCGGGACTGTGGCTGATCTGAAACATCCTGAGATTATGTGGACGTCTCACGTGCTCAATCTAAATTGTGGGTGCTGACATTACTTCAAGCAGGGGGCCCCGTGACCGCATCCTCCCACCATTGTGACCGTTAGACAACAGGAAGCATGTGTGTTGTTCAAATTTTGGTGAAAGAGCACCACAAGAGGCGTGATGGTGGCTATATGCAGTAGATCACTACAGTAGATCACTATAGGCGGCCATGGCAAAGTGTACGACGACCACGATCCATGCAGCAGCATGAAACTAGGATGTCAGCATGCTCGGCAGCGGGCCAGGGGACATACATATGCTTTTGCCCGTGTCCACAGGGTGTCTTCGTCTTCATCATCTGAGGCGCTATCGCAATCCGGCGCGCACGAGGCATCTGCAACCCTCCACAGGTCACTATCCGACTCACACAGAGTACTGAAAAAGCATTCATGCAACCTTTTCGCATGCGAAGATTGCCCACATCAATCAATACATATGCTTTCGTCTTCGTTCTGCCTGGCCGCATATGGACCAGCACAACTGGACCCAGACATGCAAGCAGAGCATGGACCACCATTAATGGCACATGAGATCACATATAACATGTCACACGTCAGAAAATTTGGCGGAGTTCACACCAGTTGTTGGGGGCTGCCTTAGTGGCTGCAGCCTGGAACATGACCCGCCCACGATGGTTCGTGCATGTGCTATTTCCTCTTGTCCAGCTGATTCTGGCGTACAAGTGGAGACTATAGTCTTAGTAGCTTTTTTCTTTCGTCTTGCGGGCGCACGGACTGCCTTTTTCGCTGCAGGTGCTGTTTGGGCCACAGCTTCGTGGTCGTACTCCTGGAGCCTGGCAGGAGGCTTCCGGCTGCGTGAAGCAGGCACGCAGCTGGATGACACCGGGAGCCCTACTGCAGAGGCATCACTCTTGCCGCTGTTGTCCCCGTTGCAGCTGCTCGTCAGCTCTGAATGTGGTGTCTGTACCCATCAGAGGAACTCAAGTTTGCACCATGTAGAGATGTCACACTGAACCCCTCTGGACAGCCAGCCCCCGGAAACGCACAGCTTATGCAAATACTAGCGAGACACGATGGTCCCGGTGCCATTTGACAGGTGGTATTGACTCAATCTGCGACGAGGCAGACAATGCAACGACACTTGCAAAGCGGACAAGCTATAAAGGCAGAGGAAAAAATGCATCGTGAGGCCTACCTCGAGTTTCAGAGCTGCTTTTCTTCTTACGGGGCAGTCATGTGGTAGTGGGGACATGATCGGCACGGGCAATGCGCAGCTCAGACGGTGTTCGCTGTCCTTGGAAGGCACCATGTTCGCAGTGAAACAAGACATCTGTACAGTTTATTTGGAATGGGATGATGTGCAGACTGATCGAGGCGTCACATCTATAGCTCGACCTTGGTACGACATTCCGATCGGATGCGAAGATGGCCCGCGAATGACATATGTGCCTGTACAAAAGAACCTAACATAGAATGCTTGCAACATTGCTATAAATAATTCAAGCGAGCGGGTTTCTAAATCATGCACATTGTGTGATGCATCGCGATGTTGAAGAGAAATTTGTGCGCACCTGCGCCATGCAGAGCACGACGAGTAAAGAGCGTTGGCGCGCCCAAGCCGGGGAGCATCTAGCACGGGCGCACAGTACAACCCTAAAGTCTACGAGTGCTCGTCAGTATCGCCACACTGTCCCTTCTTGCGCTCACTTCCGTCGACGGCGGTTGCCGTGCGCACCAATATCTACGGCACAGTTGGCCTGTGTGTCATGGAGCCGCTATCGTTGCCGTTGCGCCGCGCCACCGTTTCGTACTCGAGCAGGCACCTTTATGTGGGGCCTGGCTCATGGTCGGGGCTGCGTCGTGGCGCATCTCTCATATCTCATCTCTCCTGCGCTCATCTCTCCTGCGAACCGGATCTCCCAATCGTGTCCCTCGGCAGCCAAGCAGGCAGTTTCAGTGAACACAATTGTCCTGCATGAGCCGAAGTGCTCTTTTCTTAGCCTGGCTCCACTGGAGCATGCGCCGGCCAGTACATGTGCGCAGCTATCACGTTTTGGACGGATCCATGTCCTTGGCGTGGCCTTCGTCGAGCGAGCAAGGCACAGCTCGGAGTTGGACGATGTGACGAACTACCGCGATGCGAACACCTACCGAATGTGCATGGTCTCACATTCCAAAATCCGTGCTGCTATGTGGCGTCAATGGAACCAAAGGAGTCTTCCCATAGGCAGGGCTCCGCTGTAACAAGAGTCAAGGCCTGCGTTTAAAAGCTGAAGTAGACTGGCACGCAGTCTGTGCCTGAACAGTAACCAGGCAACAGTAAGCCATAGGCGCATCCTGGGAGGGCTGCAAGCCGGACATCAGCGCACAGAATACCATGCACAACACAAGATCTGCAGCTCAAGTCAGCGTACGTTAGGCTTGTGTGGTGTTGTGCCCAGTGCAAACTCCGAAACTGGCATACTGCCACGATGCGCATGCTTTGTCAAGCCTGTACCCCTAAAGGACATGTACCAGTTTCAGCGTGGTGCACACTGATGACAACACGCGAACTTGATCAGTTCAGGCCACGAGCGTTTTGGAGCTGAGTGCAACGCTGCCAGATGAGAGGGATGACCCATGGGTCCGGGGGCGACGCACTAGCTGTGCACTAGTACTGCGGCCCTGGAGACACACAAACCGCATAAACCGTTGCAATGGCAGGTCGATCTCCGCCGAGCGGCCCACAGCATATGCTGCACCACAGCTGGCCCACAGGGATCGAGGGTGACAGCGCCAAGGCACGCCTCCCTTGGCGCATTTCGTACACCTGTTCCCTCCGGATGTACGATAGCATGCATAACGAATTAAGAAATTGGGGTGCCGGCCTCACGGTGACTCTCACTAGACTCTCACTAGCAGATGCGGCACGTGCCCGCGCCGTGAAACCGTGTGTACACTCAGCACACTGCAACACTGTTGTCAAACTGTTGTGCCGTTGGTCCGACGTGCTGACGCCGTTTAGGCCATGTGTCCCAGTCACGCCTTCGTGACATCACTGAGACTTCCTACTGTGCCTCAGGATCCAAGATCCGTATGGGTCTGATACTTGCTGCATGTATCGGATGAGCCTGTAGAGCAGTCTTCACACGGTGTATCAGGCATGAGTGCTGGGTGGGTACGACTGCAACGGCATCGAGACACACCCTGCCGCGATGGACACATGCTCGACGCCGTCTCTGCATGGGAGATGAGCTGTTCGAGCATGTGTCCGGCATGACAGAGTTTTATGGGTCGCCGCCACTGACTGTGTACCATTGCTTTCATCGTTTTATCCACAGGCATCGATCGATCTGTCCGACACTGTATACATACGATCTGTTCAATTCTGTAGGCATATAAAACACGTGCAGGATTGATCATAGTGCACTATAATGCGCCGGGTAGGGCGAGCCCTAGGAGATAACAGGAGGCGGCATCTATGCCACGAGGCATGGCTCAGGCACTTAGCTGATTCCGGGCGAGAGCTCGAAGAAGACCAATGTAGAGATAGATAGCTACAGGTCTCGAGCAAGGCCTCACAGCATGGCTCATTGCATATGCGAGGGCGAACACAGTGTGTGAGGTCGGCGATTGGTCACTCTAGGGGTGGCGAGTCGCCACTGGCGACAGCCCTGCTGCGCCTTGCATTGCTCTGCTGCATGGTCTCAGCGCACCGGTAGCCATGGCAGATCACGTCGCGTTGCTGGCGCCTCTGCCGGCGATGCAACAGAAGGTGGTCCATCCAAACACCCTGTGCAGGAGCTGTCAGGCTGCTCGATGCTGGTTTAGGGACTCTGCCGTCAGCGCGAGTACATGTCAGTGGTCCACCTTGGTGTATCGCGGCGCCTGTCCCTTCCCACATGCTGGCGATCATTGCGATTCACGTAAATTCAGCATAGGCATGACTTGAATTATAGTAGCTGTCGAGCGCGGATGAGAGCATACTTTGCGCAGTCGCTCGTTCGCGCTGTGTACACGACCTCAGGCAGCTCAGCCTCAAGTTGTACCAGGGAGCTCTTGCGCCTAGCACTGGTGCGGCACTTGGGAACACCCTGCTACAGCTTTAGGCTGTGAACAGTCAAATTAAGGGAGGTTGATCCCAATTGTCACGCTGAAAGAGCACGGACTACTGCTGCTGCAGCCATCCCAGCACCTGCCGTCCCTGAAAGACTTCCAGTCCGTAAGCACACGCGAGGTCGCCACAACTATAGCACAGGATCCGCAGAAGCTGAGATATGAAGCCGTATTTCCCGCATCATTATGCAGCCACAGGTACCTGCACACATTCGTGCCACCACTAGCCTCGTCCAGCGGCGACTCAGGCAGCGATTCGGACAGCGGTTCTAGCTCAGCGGCCGATGACCGGCTTGCGTATCTAGCAGACGAGGATGACGACTCTGAGGAGGAGTCGGAGCAGTGGAAGCAATTCAGAGACGTGGGGGATGGCCGGGATGACGAGGATGCAGACCACGTCGATGCAGGCATCCCAGAGGACCGCTTTGTGCTCTCTGGTGACGTGCGGCGGAAAGGCGCAGACACACTGAACGCTGCAGACGCACGGGCGGAGGCAGGTGAGGGTGTTGCTGCAGGCGCGGCCGATGAGACACAGCTGCAAGAAACGTGCGATTTCTCTTCATAGACTTGTCCATCTTTGACGCACATGCCACTGCGTGCCAAGCAACCCCATCGTCCGCCGGTCAGCGTCATGTACGATCAATTCACCCACCGTGCATCGTTTGCTGTTGCCAGCAGTGCCAGCTCGTAGCCGCTCATCGCAGTAGGGCATGCAACAGGTGGGTCTCGCCACGCAGACACATTTTGATGTTACATTTCCTCCGCATACTCATGATGCTCCATGCCCTGCGACGCATCCACCTGCCTGCTGACCCCCCACCCCCCCTTTCCCTGAAACCAATCATCACATGGCCATGCTGCCCCGCCAAGTGGTTTCATCGTCACATTCACGCCATGCTCCCCCACCCCGCACTGCACCCGGCATCCGTACCGACCTTGATTTTGCTGTCCTTGCATCGCTGGACCCATGGCGGACGTGTGCAGGATGCCGCTGCGGGACGTGTACGAGGCCAAGCTGGACGAGTACGCCCAGAAGATGGCGGAGTTGCACACGGACGTCCACACGGGCTCCGGCAAGAAGATGACACGCAAGGAGCGGCTGGCGTTGCTGGCCGAGGCGACCGCGCGGGACGACATGGAGGTGGAGGGGCTCCCGGAGATCGCGTCCAAGGTGGTCGAGCCGGCGTGCCGCAGCTGGCGGCGCTGACGGAGAGCGGCGAGTGGAACATGGTGGTCGTCGATGTCAAGATGACGACGAAGCAGACGCCGCAGGGCAAGAAGTCCCGCTTCTCTGCAATGGTCATCGTCGGCAACCTCAGCGTGCGCTGCCTCCTCTCTTGCACAGGGCCCTCT
>JALKAD010000001.1:3097542-3109123 GCA_024500015.1 Ulva compressa | reverse complement strand
AGAGCGGCGAGTGGAACATGGTGGTCGTCGATGTCAAGATGACGACGAAGCAGACGCCGCAGGGCAAGAAGTCCCGCTTCTCTGCGATGGTCATCGTCGGCAACCTCAGCGTGCGCTGCCTCCTCTCTTGCACAGGGCCCTCTGGCAGCCTGCTGCTGCCTCCTCTCTTGCATGGGGCCACCTCTCTTGCATGGGGCCCTCTGACAGCCTGCTGCTGCCTTCTCTCTTGCATGTGGCCACCTCTCTTGCACAGGGCCCTCTGGCAGCCTGCTGGGACTGACGGCCTCCACAGATCACTTGGTCTGGGGAGGGGGTCGGGGGGACATGGCTGCTGGGCCCTAACGGCTAGCATTACACCCTGCCTTGCTGGTGCCGCGTCGCAGTTTGGGCAGAGGATGGGGCCACGAGGCCCGGCGGACATGCTGGCGGTGTACGCCATAATTGGAGGCGGGGTGACTGCGTATCGCATGTGCATCAGTCGAGCCTGGGCGCAAATGATGTGTGGCTGGGGGCACCGCCCTCCCGCCAGCTCCCCATCCCCGGAACAGATCCGACACGATCGACCCGTCCCTGCACAGCACCGCGTGCACTGTTGCGCCCGTGCCAGGGCGCGTGCTCGCACCAATTGCCTAATATCAACAAAAACACCACCGTTTCCGTGTCTTCCGTCGGCTGGTGGTTGTCCCAGTCGGGTTGGCTGTGCAGGGCAAGGGTGCTTACGGCATCGGGGTGGCTAAGGAGGTCAACGACGCCATCTTTAAGGCCATCCGCTTCGCGATCCTCGGCGCCATCAACATCCCGCTCTACCGCGGCCACACCGTGTACTACCCCTCCAAGACCAAGTTCATCCGCACCAAGATCTCGATCTTCCCGCGGCCCTCCGACTTTGGCATCAGCGCGTCGCCGATCGTGATGCAGGCCTGCGAGCTGCTGGGCATCCGCGACATCACCGTCAAGGTGCCGCACTCCCTCCGCACTCCCCCCCGCCAGATATTGCACGCCTCATCTCTTGAGTTTCTCGGGTGAGCAGTCCCGAATACAGCAGCTTTGATGGACGCTGTTGAGAGCAATTGTCCGATACGGCGGTCGCCTCATTTGCAGGGATGGGTTATGCTGTTCATGCGATGAGTGCCTGTCTGGCCGTGTGCCACACTGAGCCTGGTGGTGGCGTCAGCAGGGGCATGTCGGGTGGTGTGCAGCTGGCAATGTGCTACACTGATGTAGACTTGGCTTGAGCAGCCCCGCGGGACGAGCGGCCGCCTGCCCATGTGCAATGCCCGAAGCACAGGCCTGATGTGCCAGGGCAGGTGTGGGTGGGCGTGCCGCCTGTTTGCCAAAGGCAGACATGTGTTTCACCAATGCGCGCACCATGAGTAGGTGCCGGATGCGCATGTGTCAGTGTGCCCAGGACCTCGAGTGTCTGGGGCACGCTGGCATGGGCATGTTGATGGCATTTGTTTTACTGGAATTAATGCCAATGGCATCGGCTGGCATGGGCTGTGTGTAGTCATGCTGGCATTGGCGGGCATGTGAGTGTCATTGTTGTTTATGGCATCGGCCGTGTGTCGTCATGGTGGGTGTGTTTGCAGACGCACAACTCCCGCAACACGCGGAATGTGGTCAAGGGCTTGTTCCAGGCGCTTGCCAACACGCCGACTGCGGCGGAGGTGGCGGAAGCAAAGGGAGTGTACCTGCGCGAGCGCGTGTCGCGCCGGCTGTTCCACAAGGAGCAGCAGCTCTAGGGTAGCTCTGATGGGGCTGCTGCAGTTGTGCTGACCAGCAGCGATGCGGGCCTTCCGTGAGAGCATCGTGCATGGTCAGCAGTGGGTGATGGGTGTCTATGTGTGCTTTCTCCAGTAGATGCCTCCCGGGATGTGCAGCAGCGTTGAGTTCCTCCCGATTGCAATCATGTCATGGCATGAATCGGCCTGTCGAACGGGATGGAGATTCTTCTTAGCATTCACGCAGTGACACATTTACAAACACAGGATGCTCCTCGTTATAAGGCAGTGTGTTTGATGTGCTAATCGCATGTCCAGCCCTGAGTAACATCCTGTTGCACGCACACAGGCCGCTGGCAAGGCAGCCATGGCGGGCAGAGTTCGCCCGGTTGCTGAATTGTGAGGTAGCACATTTGATGTACTATTTACATGGCGATTACCCCTAGCAACATCGTGTAAAACACACAGGTCGCTGCTCCATGTGCAGACACATTAAGTATCACAAACGTGGAGCTCCACTTCGGCCTCGGTAGCTGATTGGGAACAGTGCCTGTGTGTGTGTGTGTGTGTGTGTTGTTACATGATGTATCATGTAAGCACGTGGCCAGGTTTTCATTCATGTTGGCATACTGCGCTCGATCACTCCTTGATCTGAGATCGCATACTTGGTGTGCTTTGGCGGCAACCAAGCACTCTTGATGACACGGGCATGCCGCTCTGACTCTTCAATTGACAGCAGCAGCCTGTGAGCTGGCTGCGATGCCCAAGCTGTGCCTGCACATGCATATGCCAGCATGAGCACTCGTCAGAACATCTGCCAAAAAAACCCCGTTTGTTCTGTGGCGTCTCATCCTTATGATGCTTTCACATGTAATTCACGTCACCCAACTGCGGGGTAGATACGTCAGGGAAACAGATGAGCACGAGTGGCTCACCTAGAGCAGGCTTGATGCCATCAGAGCTTTGACCAATAGTTCCGACAACATGATTCATCACCACCACAGCCACACCCAGGGACGCAATCTGCCGCAGAGAGGTGGCGATGGTCTCCAGCATGACAGCCTGGTGCTGCAGCTGCTGTGAGCGAAACGGAGCAGCAATGCTGTCCAGAACGACTAGTCTCACCTGCCAACAACAGCCGCTGATTGCTCCAAAGTGAGCCAGCAGTTCCGCATGAAGCAGTCAGGCAGTGATTTCGACAGCATGGTCGACGGCCATTCGGAAGTGTACATGATTGGTGAGATCAGGGCAAGGTCCGCACTGTTGATGGTATCTGCGAGCTCAGGGCGACACAGGCTGACACGAGCTCATGCACTCCATGGATTCTGCAGATGTGGACGCCATCGAGAAGCGTGTCAACCGTCAGAGTGCCATCCTGGAAGCTGTCGAGCTGGTGTCAAACTCGTGCACAACAGGGTCGTGAGAGCCCAGGGGCAACACAGCCCTCCATGGGGTTGTTGTGGTTACGCACTTACCTGCTGAAGTGCATCTGGATGCTGCAATCGCTTGGCGTGCAGGATGTGCCCAGCTATGGTAGCAGCTCTACTTGGTATGACACTGCCCTCGGTGTCTGCACCGCGTGTGGCTATCAGCAGAATGCAGGACTTGTGGGACCTGGCGTGGCCAAATGACGACAGTGTGCGAAGACTGATGCTTACCCAATATTATGCACGTGCCACCCAGCCCTCCGCAAGCAGGTGGCAGTTGAGTGCAGAAGGCAAGCTGCATCCTGCAGCACGCACGGCCTACTCGCTCATGGCCGATCATCTGCATCAGAACTGATCAAGCCTCAACCGAATGACAATCATGGATCTCACCCGAGCTGGGTTTTCCCGGAACCTGGTATGCCACCTGCGCATCACGACCAATGAGAGCGCTTGCTACCGCCTCTCACCAAATCGCCCCACATCTAGAAGAGATACCCAGCGACCATCGAAGAGCATACAGAATTCGGTCACCTCCTCGCAGCGAACGCCGCCAGCTAGAACGTCATCAAGTGGCCCACAAGATGTACGCAGGACCTGGCGCGCCTTCTCGCGTGCAAGGAGGCGGTCTGCCGTTTGCGTGACGACCATCGCGCGCGACTGTAAAGTTCTCCCCTCGCAAAATGAGAGCAAGCTTGGTTCGCAGCATCAACAAGTGTTGTATGAATCAGTATGATAGTATGTGGTTGAAAAGGGCATGTGTCCCTCTGCCTGATGGTGTGGAGGCAGCCACAATGGCGACATTGCAGGATTGGACCGTCTCGCTCAGCTACATCGCAACGAACAAAATTTCAAAGTGCAGCCTCCTTGCAGCGATACATATGGTTTTTTGCAGAATATTTTGTGAAGGCACTGCATCGCGCCGTGACGGTCTGTTTTGTCTCTGGATCTCTATAGAGCTCTACCGGCCCCACTTCTCGACATGCATCAGTCACAATGTCCACCTCACCTTTGGAGTCCACGTAGAGCGGGCTTACATGCAACGAGTTCCTCCCAGAGGAAGCGAGATTACATCGATGGCACATGCCCTCGGCAAGCCATGGCTTGTGCAGAAATCAACATGTCCATGGCCCTGCTGTGCGTGCCTTGAACGTCTCATGCAGCAACATCAGGCCTCAGTTGCCGTCCCACATGCTAGCCTCCTATCCGGCATGTACTGGAGCACCTTGGACTGCACTTTTGTGAACTTCGAGAGTTTGAAGAGTGTATCCGCATTACCATGATGACCTGCACAGCCGTCCATGCATGTCAGCTGTTCTGACAATGCTCCTTGCCACTTTTCCGGTCCGAGTTGCGAGCATTCCTGTTCTTTGAGCAGCATTGTTGGAGCTTTTTGACCGCTTTGGTGCAATGTATGCTTTCCTCTTGTCAAACTGATGCGCACGAGCATTGTTCATCATGACCCAGGAGTTCGAAAACTGTGACTGAATCAGGGGCTTCATGGGCGGATCTGTGCTTCCAGCATTCCTTACTTGTTCCGCAGTCCGATGTGTGCCAGGCATGCCATATATATGCTCCGAGTCCCTGTCGGAAGGCAGCAGTGGCGTGGGCTTCCTGACAGCCTCACCATTTTTCAGGCATGCCGGGTGATCCACACGGAATTGATGTTGCTGTGGTGCAGTTGTCAGCCCCTTAATGGCAGCATGCTTGTTCATTGACAAGAAGTCAGGCCCTGCACCAGTGCATTCGCATGGAGCAGCCGAGCACCAATGTCTTTGTCACCAACGCCTTTGTCACCCAGCTAGCTCGGACTGCAAGCCATTACGAACCTGGCATGTCGAGGGGATTAGCCTTGTGCTCTTTCCACAACATCGTCAATTCACGTGCTCCTTCGGGATCAGCTTGCTTGGGCACTCCAAACGTTTTGTCCACCGAAGGGTTTGTGAAGGTGAGCTTATTGCATTCTCCAAGGCCTGCACCACTTTTGCCTAAGCAGCCGGTCGTCTGAAGCGCGCAAGAGCTGGTGTACCCACTGTGCAGCGCATGCCTGTGTAATGGATGAGCAAGTTCGTCCTCATGGTGCCTCGCTGGACACCACATCGCTCCGCCGCGACGTCTGGGATATGCGGCGGATTAGGGGTGCTCACGAAAACCATCTTACCAAGGGAGCCACACGGGTGCACCTTCAGGAAGCGGACAAGTCGCAAGGCCCACGCAGGAGTTGCTACACGGCTTGGCTCACCGGCAATGATTCAGCAACAACGGCAGGGAAAACGCATTGCACGCATTTTATGGTGGTCTTCTTGCAGGCTTGGCCTGTGTGCTCATACGAACACTTCGATGATGGGCTGGGGATCTTGCTGAATTGCCGCAGCTGCGCGCAGTATGCATGTGGTGGCTGATGGGGCAAGCACGACGGTGATGCGACATTGCGCAGCTGTTGAATGCGAGTAAACTTCATGTGCGCAAGTGAACATGGCGAGTGGCTGTATTTTCATTGGCTTGTTGGCGAAGTAAGTGCCGGCTTCATATTGCGCATACCCAGTGGCCTGTGCAGTGTGGCCGTCGGCAAGAACTATCGACAGTGCCATAACCGATCATGAGGTTAGAAAAGTGCTGGTTCTGCTCCAGTAATATATATCCTGGGCACGGGATTGCATTCGCTCGGAATGATGGCCAGGTGAGCACAGGCTCATGCACTGTGGGCGGGGCGCGCCCGAGACATCTGCATCTGAACGCGCGAGACTCAGCCGTGCATATCACTTGCAGGTATTTCGATTCTGTCGATCTAAATGTCACAAGAACTTCAAGATGAAGCGGAACCCTCGAAAGGTGAAATGGACGAAGGCTTACAGGAAGCTGGCAGGGAAAGAGCTGGCAGAGGTGCGTGCCCTGCGTCAGGAACCATAGCGAGCGCAGGCCATACAACACTGTGCAACCGAAACATTGTGCATTTGCTGATGTAGGACACCACCTTTGAGATGGAGCGAAGGCGAAATCGTCCAGAGAAGTACAACAGGACCCTCGTTGCAAAGTCGTTGAACGCAATCAAAACAATTGACAAGATTCGCAGCAGGAGACAAGAGCGATTCTACGAGCAGCGCATGCGGGTAGCAAAGAAAAGTGATAACAAGATTGCGCGACAGGAGTTGGAGAAGCAAATCCATTTGGTCCGTGCTCCAGAGTCATTGCTCAAGAAGGAGGCTCAAAAGACCAAGCTCATGGTGTCTGCCCAAACAGTTCGGCAAGTGGAGCAAAACAATGATTTAGAGATGTCTGAATGATCTGGGCTGCATCTGTGCCCTGCAAAATTTCCAAGACAAGATCCAGTGTCTTGGCATATGATTCTTGCGCTCATTGCGGTTGTATGTTGCCTGTGTTTATGTCCTTTCGTGTAGCAGAGCCATGCCCGGATAAGGACGCAACGCCCAGCCTCAAAGGCCTACAACGTGCATGTGCTCGCAATCATCGAAACACCAGAAACATCGCAAGCCCGTTGAGTCCACCCACAACGTTGATGCTATGTCCTGATGCAGCTCCACTCCATGATGGCCAGTACTCTTCCGGACTGCTTCTAATTGCAGCCATTCCCAGCCTGTCTAAACATGCATTCGCGAGCAAACACCTTGCATCTGAGGAGGTCACATCCAGCAGAACAGTTCGGCCACATGCCATTGCCATGCGATTACTGCACCAGAAAAGCCCAGGATGTGCCCCTGTCAGCAAGGCTTCGGCCCTACTGGATCCTTGTAGTCCAGGAAGTTAACCGCCAAAATGCAGCCAACTATTCTGAGTAGAGCATCCACATTCCATGTTTGTTGAGCTTCGTTTAACAGGCCATAATCACAGAACCCTTGTCAGCGCATTGGTCTCCGCCGCTGCTTCTGGGCCCGGGGGAGCTTTGGATCCGCAGCACTTGACCGCATTGCCGTGCTTCCCTGACTGCCACTCTGTGGCTGCGGGCGCACAGAGGGTGATGGCACTGCTCTCGCATCCTGCACCCGCGATGCCACAGCTTCGCTAGTGTTGCCCCTCTCCGTGGCCACAGGACGCCCAGGGTCCTGAGCCCGGCCAGCCTGGCCCGTCCGTGAGCCACGCTTGCGCGCTGCCTTACGAGCTTTGGCGGCAGCAGCACGCTTCTGCTTCTTCTGTGCAATAGCTGCCTCCTTCTGTGCCCTGCCATCTGACAGCTTCGCCTCTGCACCTGCGTCATCGACCTACACGTACATGCCAAGCTGCATAAGCATGAGCAGGACAAGTGCATGCAGTCTGAACTCTTGGCGTGTGGCCATGCTGGTAACAACCAGCGAGTCATCTGGGTGGCAGTCATACCTGGAACATGAGCACCTGATTGACCGGTGGGCCAAAGCAGGCCGCCAAACGACCTTTGCATGCGCCGTGGGCCTCTGGGCTGGCACCAAATTCGAGAGTGAGAGTGAATATGGCGAGCTGTGTGATGCTGGCGCCCAGCACTCGGCCCGGCGGCAGACATAGCGGCACCTCCCGGAGCAGCTGCGCAGAGGTGAGGCTAAACACGCCAATAACATTTAGTCCGAGGCTCGCCAGCAGGTACTCGCTGCCCAGGGAGCGCACCTGTGGCCTGCGCAACTGATCCTGTCAATGCGTACAGCTGATGCCAGAACCAAGCAAAGTGCACACGCAGGGCTGGGAGGGCCACACGTGATGCTGAAGACCGGGGCGACCATGCCTGAGCTCCAGTCGGGGACGTCGATTGCAGGCAGGGTGATGGCCCACGAGCTGCAAGAGACGCTGTGGAAGCGGAAGTACTGCCCGCATGGCACCGCCGCGCCTTCTGCAGCTGGCACCGCCGTCACGAGGACCAGCGTCGCCTGCCGGCGGCACATGGCAGCGGCAACCACACGGGTGGGGACATGGACGCTGCGGACGTGCACGATCCGGGTGGCTACCATGGTGTTTGAGGAACAGTCGCGCGTCTCCACCACAGCTCCAGCCTGCTGCAGCCCTTGAGCACTGCTCGTGGTGGTGGGTTTGCGGATCACATGCCGAAGCATCTTTGGCCCCTCTTCTGAATACATCACCATCCATTTGGGCTGCCCTTCTGCCTGCGTGTCATCTGCACCTGCCGGGAACAGCTTTGCCGCGACAGCCGTTGAGCCCAAGACCTCGCAAGACATGTTCCCACAAACGCTGTGGCACATGACTGGTCTCGCATGGACAGGACGCACCTGCGGCGTCGCTGAACTCATCACCCAGCTGTGGCAGCAGCATGGCCCTTTGTAGCTGCAGCACTTTCGCTGGCTGCAGCCATCCCAGACCAGACGGGCTGCTCCCTGGGGCTGGCCAGACTGCGACGGCACCGACGAGGTCCACTGTCAGCAGCTCCCCAGATGCCGCAAGACTCGTGATGAACACGATCTGCGAGTCGTGGAACCGGAAGAGCTGCTGCCGGCCGGGCGGCACGCTGCGCAGTGGCGCCTCGGCGCGCAGCAGCTGAACGACTGCCGCGTCGCCGGTGCTGTGTCCGTTCGCTCGGCTGCGTTGCAGCACGGGGCCGCTGCCGGGACCGGTGACGCACAGCGCGTCGCCTGTGGCCTGCGGCAGGGCAATGTGGGGTTTTGCGCCAGTGAGCGTGATCCCCGCGGCGTAGCATGGCCGCGTCTTGATGGTGACGCGCTGGACCCAGTCGCCTGGGGCTGCCTCGCGCAGCGCGCGCTGGTGCGCTGTCGTGTGGGCGACCGTTGTGACGCCGTCTTCTAGCACCGCCTTGCCTGCAGACTCAGCGACCGATGTCGCACGTTTGGGTCACCTGATAGTCACATGACAGCGCGTATCACGCACCACACGTCAGCAGCCGACAGAGCACATCTGCCGGAGCTCCGGCCGTTTGAAGCCGTGATCACATCAGCGCAAGCACATGGGCGCTCATATCTCTACCACTGAGCCGTGCTGTGAGCCGTGGTGTGAGCAGCACAGGTGAAGAGAGTGAGAGAATGTTTTTGAGTAAACTGTAGCGCGGTACTGAAGCTGTTGTGTTTCAGTGTGCTTACGGCATTTTGCCATGGTTATTTGTTTGATGCATTGCCATGAATCTTGCCTGTGTGTTCTACCACCTTGTGGAGCATACCCCTGTAACGTATCTCATATCTCTACCACTGAAAATGGGCGGTCGAACCATGGCAGCAGGATGCGAGAGGGCCTGAGGAAACGCAGAGCTGCAAAAGGGGTGCACAATATCGCACCAGTGGCAAGCTGCGCAGGCCGGGGGAGATCGACAAGGCACATGGGCGTCATGGGGGTTTCAGGGTCATCAGGGCTGGAGCGGTCCGGTCGCAGCAGAAACACGAGCAGAGAGCCGTCTGAGCGCAGAGCGGCCACGTGCCCCATGGTGCCAAAGGCAGCACCACACAGGTCCTTGCCGGCAGCCTCCTTCGCCCGGCCATGTGCGGTCCTTCCGACTGCGTTTTTGTTCCTCGCGGGCGCTGGTTGTGCCTGGCCCTTTGCTCTGGCCCGGGAACCAGGATACGTGTAGATCTCTCTGCATGCACGGGGACGCCATGTGCTCGATGTGGTTGGAACAGGTGTGGGTGTACCGATAGCAGCAGGCAAGGCACACCTGGCTGCTCCCCACCGCAGGTCCAGCACGTGCAGACTCCCATTCTCAGTGCAGACCGCCACACAGAAGCCAGCATCATGCACAGCCATGTCAGTAACGGCACCAGAGGCTTGCGGAACGCTGTATGGCTGTTCACCCGCAGCAAACTGCATGGCACCGGAGTTTTGTTGGACTCCACTCCATGCCCGTGCTGCACAGCCGGTGCTGCGCTGACACCACACAACTCACGTGTCAGCACCGCTCGTAGTTGCGCTCTGCCGGAGCATGGGGCCGCAGTTCCTCTAGGGCCCCCCCCGCCTCCCGGTCACCCTCCCCCGCGCCGCAGCGCAGCCGCACTCCGCTGAGGGACCCCCGGTCCGACACCCACATGCGCGGCACAGCATCACTCATCGCCAGTGACTGCTTGGTGCCCACCCTGCTTGACACGGCACGCACCTTCACGGCTGCCCAGTAGTATGACTCCACCTGCGCCACGGCCGTGTGCTGGGCACGGGGCTCCGGCCCAGCAGCAATGACCGACGACTCCGAGGCGCCTCGTTCGTGATGTGTTGGCTTGGACGGTGGGTCCAGTGCTGATGCTAGCAGGTGCTGCACAGACTTCATCTGCTCCGGGACCTCTATCTGCATGCACCCGCTCACTCAGGCACTCATGTGTGCACACACGCGACACTGAACAACCCAGGTTTCCACAGGGATGTATCTGAATTGTGGCTAGCAGATATTTAGGCAAGGACTCCAGTCGACACTTAGCCACTCTCTGGGACTGCCAGATGTGTGTTGCCCTGCCAATACAGCACACACTTCGGGCACGGGGCATGCTCACCTGAAGCGCTTGGGTGTGGCGGAA
The DNA here is from genome assembly GCA_024500015.1 of Ulva compressa. Lineage (NCBI taxonomy): Eukaryota > Viridiplantae > Chlorophyta > Ulvophyceae > Ulvales > Ulvaceae > Ulva > Ulva compressa. Next base: position 3,098,536 of record JALKAD010000001.1, on the reverse strand, counting down.
GTGGGCGGCACCGGCGCTGCAGGCCTTGTCCCGTGTCTGCTGCATGTGTTGCAGCACGTCCTGCAGCATCGCACCCCGCGACTCCCCCCGTTGGCGCCTGTCTCCCGGCTGACTGCACGTTTGCAATACCGTCCGCATGTGCATGGGCCCCGATCGACATCCAGCGGGATCGTGGCAGTCGTGCAGGCTTGCAAGCGCGTGCCATTGGGCAGCCGCTAGATCAGTTCATGGGTTGCGCACCTGTTGCTCATCAGCACCACCTCGGAGAGCAGGCTCCGTGCAAAGGCCATCGGCCGACTCCGCTCCTGCTCCAGCTCAGCCCAGATGCCCTTGATGGTGGTCTGCACAAATGCACGTACGGCGTGGAGCATGAGCTGCTGTGCCATGTTCTCCCGGAGCTCTCGCTTCTGGATCTGCCACTGGCGTTGCTCCCTGTAGGCACCGGCCGCCTTGAGAGACCAAACTGACGGTCAACATGCGCACTCCATGACACGCTGATCAACGGTCTTCGAAGCCGCATGCAACAGCCGCCCGCAGCAGCGTTGGCAAAGGCTCAGGAGCTGCTGCTGGTGATTTTGTCCTGATGCCGGTCCAGCAGCTGCACAAGCAAGCGGGGCAGCTTATTCAAGTAGAATACATCTGGAAAGCCAGCCACACACCGCTGGACCATCTTTGTATCGGGCCTGTGGTGCACTCGCCGCAGCGCCTTTTCGATGATGTCCTCCAGAGCGGCTGAGCACAACGCGTGGGTGGCAGGGTCCCAGGACCTGCAGTGAACAGGCTCAGCCACCTCTGGGCCCGTCTCGTTTGCGGCTAAGAAGGCTGCCTGAGTGGCCTTCCAGACCCGCAGCCTTCTCTGCCCTTGCTGAACAGCAGCCTGTGCACAGCACAAGCTGGAAGCCTGTTTGACCACATGTGTTCAGCAGACCAGGCGAGCATACGTACCTTCAAATTGAGCAGATCTGAGGCGGCCTTGGTCTGTGTGTGCTCAGCA
>JALKAD010000001.1:3046219-3058413 GCA_024500015.1 Ulva compressa | reverse complement strand
GTATATACGCTCGCGTTTGCCACACTACTCTGTTGATCTCCTTGTAGCACCTAGGCCTAGGTGCAGCATGCAGACAGGCTTGAATGGGGCCTCATGCATGCGCGCGGGCGTTGAAGATTGTGGCAACGAGGGGCAATGAGGCGCATGGATTCCTGCGCCGGCAGCAGCAATCAGACGAGGCCCAAGCACGGCGTGATGAAGATGTGCGCTGGACCTGCGTCCGCTGATGGATTATCTCAAACTGCGAATGGCGCGGTTCTTGCGATCCATGCAGTAACTCAAATGACAGTGCACCGCCGGCCGTCCTTCTTGCGTTGATTCCATTCCGTCGCCACTGGTGCTGCACACATAATCTGACAATTCAGCAACTGTAGCTGCATAGTTCAGCTGCTTTCTGCTCGATCGCGCCGCCGGCGCAGCGTCCGCGATGCTGTGCCTGTTCGAAACTCCAGCAGGCTTCGCGCTGTTCAAGGTGCTCGATGAGAACAAGCTTTCGGACCTGCCGTCGTTATGGAAAGAATTCGATACGGCCCAGAAGGCGTCCAAGGTCGTCAAGCTGAAGGCGTTCACGAAGTTTGACGGCACTGCGGATGCTCTGGCCGCAGCGGCAAATCTGGTGCGCGTCCACACCTGCATGCCGGCGGCCATGGCCTGTCTGCACAAGTCAACTCTCTGCTACACGCTCGCAGTCCTGCATGTTCGCATGGTAGGGCATGCGCACCTGAACCGAGCCCGGTTGCATCTGCGGTGTGGCGATGCAGGTAGACAGCAAAGTCCCGAAGCAGCTTAAGAAGTTTCTGAAGAAAAACTGCGGAGAGGACAAGCTTGCAGTCGTCGACGCTAAGCTCGGCAAGGCCATCGCGGACAAGCTGGGCCTGGACGTGACGTCTGGCACGGATGTGCTGGAGTTGACCCGTGGCATCCGCTCCCAAATGGACGCCCTAGTGACGTCCCTAGACCAGGCCAGCATGACTCAAATGTCGCTCGGTCTCAGCCACAGCTTGTCCCGGTATAAGCTCAAATTCAGCCCGGACAAGATCGATACAATGGTCGTTCAAGCCATCGGGCTCCTGGACGATCTTGACAAGGAGCTCAACACATATGCGATGCGTGTACGGGAGTGGTACGCAGCCACACTCCTCCCTCAGCGCCCACCCCTCCCTACTGGCCAACGCCTTCACTGCCCATTCATCCACATGAGCACGTCCGTATCTATCCCTGATCATCATCGCGACCCCACATCTACAAGTTTTGGAGGACATGGTCTTGAACACAACGACAGCCTAGTTGAGCGCTCTGAAACCAATTTCTGAAACTCAGCGCCTAATAGAATGATCCAGGACTGCTACAAGTCACTGGTGCCGTGTGCAGGTACGGCTGGCACTTCCCGGAGATGTCCAAGCTGATTGACAACAACATCACGTACGCCAAGACGGTGCGCTTCATGGGGTCGCGGGAAAAGGCGGCCGACCTCGACTTTTCGGCCATCCTGGAGGAGGACGCCGAGGCGGCGGTGAAGGAGGCGTCGGTGGTGTCTATGGGCACCGAGATCTCCCCGGACGACCTCGACAACCTCGGCTGCCTCTGCGACCAGGTCATCGAGCTCTCAGAGTACCGCGCGCAGCTCTACGAGTACCTCAAGAACAGGATGCAGGTGCTGCACGCTGTGCTGCGTGCTGCGTGCTGTGTGCTGTGCTGTGGTCTGGATCCTACATCGATACATGAATCTCCAAAATATGACAGACAGGAAAGCTGGTGTTAGAGCTGGCAGCACCGCCGTGGTTGTGGAATCAGGGCGGTGCGTGGGGGGTGGTGTGATGCATGGGAGGTGTGACGGAGTCAGACGGGCCTAGACGGTGGTGGTGTTGTGCAGGCGATCGCTCCAAACTTGACGGTGCTGGTCGGGGAGCTGGTCGGGGCGCGGCTGATCGCACATGCAGGCACGCTGATGAACCTGGCCAAGGCGCCGGCATCCACCGTGCAGATCCTCGGTGCCGAGAAGGCGCTGTTCCGGGCGCTCAAGACGAAGCACGCGACACCCAAGTACGGCCTCATCTTCCACGCCTCGCTCATCGGCCAGGCATCGCCGAAGAACAAGGGCAAGGTGTCGCGTGTTCTCGCTGCGAAGTGCGCGCTCGCAGTGCGCGTCGACGCCCTCGGGGAGACGGCGGACGCCGAGATCGGCATCGAGTCACGAGCCAAGGTGAGCAGCATGCACAGCACGCACAGCATACAAAGCATGTGCAGCATGCGTGCCGGGGTGCCGATGACGAGAACTTCGCTTTCACAGTTTCCGAATCATGGATGTGGACTGCATATAAACTCTAACTACTGAGACACCCTAGGGCATGCTGCAGCTGTTGATGCCGGCGGATGTGTGCGCGCGTGGCTGGCCGGACCGGGCAGAGTCGCTGAGCGCGTGAAACTGTGCAGATTGAGGCACGTCTGCGGCAGTTGGAGGGCCGAGCATTAGAGGGGGAGGCTGTGGTCGTGAGGTCAGGCGGGCCAGCCAAGCATGACAGCAGCAAAGCAGACGGGGGCATGCTGGCGTCCGTGCCGGCGACGTACAACACAGGCGCTGATGTGGCGATGGCCGACGCGGAGGATGACGACAAAGTGGAGGTCAAGAAGAAAAAGGTGTGCTGCGCATGATGGCGCATTGCGTGCGTGCCGGTCTGCTGAGGCAGACAACTGCGTTTGACTTATGGTGGCGTGTCAGTGTGTTAGAGGGTCCTTGGCGTTGCTTGTGTTGGGATCGTTGCTGAAGCAGGATTGGTGCCACGTGCATAGGTGCATGCGCTGTAGTGACACATGCAGTTTTGGCGGGCTGAGGTGTTGCATGACACAATCAGTGTGTGAAAGGCTTCATTGGGTATGGTTGGCAGCAATTGCTGCTGATTGAGGACTACACCTGCGCATTGTTGAGTATTGATGTCATGAAACTTGCAGAAGAAGAGGGCGGTAGAAGAGATGGAGGAGGAGGTGGTTGAGAACGGGAAAGACAAGAAGAAAAAGAAGAAGAAAGGGGAGGACGGGGACGAAGCCAAGCCCAAGAAGAAGAGGAAGAGTGCCGAGGCAGCCGATGGCGCAGACGGGGAGAAGAAAGACAAGAAGAAAAAGAAGAAGAAGAGCATGGATGCAGAATAGCCGTGCTCGAACATGTGTTCGTTGTCCATTTTTGGATCTGCCCCGTGAGATGTGTCATACCCAGAATGTTATGCTTGGATGATTCCCAGTATGAAATTACATGCAAACAAATTTGCCCGGTACATGCACACTTGCAGCTCTCTAACTAGTTCACGTGACGCGGCATGACTGTGTCTCCGTCCGGTGCCACATATTCCGACATCTCTCCACAGGCATCTGTTTTCGTCCGTGCAGCAGCATGCGGATCACACACGGCATTCATCCTTGACCTGGCTGCAGTGGCCGACCCGTGGCGTTTCCATGCTTCATGCTGATATCACATGATACATAGTCATCGTGATTCATGACCTGCATGGTGCCTTGAATGATGCTATCTGGCACAGCGGTCCAGCGAGCCCTTGGGTGCAGGCTTGTCCGGTGGCTTCGGGATGAATTGGCACACCAGCCACAGCACTCCAAGGTGGATCATGCGCCACCCACCAGTGGCCCATGGCTGCCTGTCTACGAGTCAAACTGCTGCCTCAGCACCATTTCCGCCTCAGACTTCCAGTGCGAGTGTGACGACTGTCCCAGTGCCCGTTTCGACTTTTCTTTCACCTTCCTGTCCTGCAGACAAGCCCAACACATGAAGCTTTTGACTGGCAGCACAACTGCCCCGGACGCGGCAGATTTGCAGCAAACCTGGTATGCTGTTACCTGCGCCATGGCCGTTGCAGCATACCTGTTTATGCCTCGGCAGCTGAGGTCCACTGCCCCCCGCAAGGAAGTCTTGCACAGGCATGGCCTTCGTCGCCTTGCCCTTGCTCTTCTTTTCGGCAGGCTCAGCAGCAGCGTCACCATTCCGTTCCTCTCCAGTGTTTCCACCCATCATTGCTATCTGCAGGGCACCAGTGCAGCTTGACGTGTTGCCCTCTGCCATGTGCAGAGCTGTGCCCGTGGACACCAAACGTCAACAGTATGACACCTGGCACTGACAACAGTCTGGTACACACACATGGAATGTCCTCGGGGGGGGGGGCGGAGGGGGAACTACGGCATATGAAAGTCGAGGGCAACATGTGATGCATCCATACTGGACAGGACGCAATTTGACACCGTATGAACGTCAATCGAACAGCTGGTGGCTGACACTCAGCCGCTGACAGTTAATCTCCACACATGGCGCACTATGATCACACATGTGCCTTGAGAGGCGCACCAGTGCAACATTGCTGAAAGCTGGTGTTTGAGAGGTCTCTGCGGCCGGGCGGCCGCGTTTTGCGGGAGCACTGAGGACTGCCTGTGTGTCTGGTTGCCCTTTCAACCTGGGTGCTAACTTGGATATGTCAAAATTTGCTTTGCTGTCAAGCGCGGCTGTGCCCTGTGAACCATTGACAGAATTCTGCTGGAGCACATGTGCAGCACAGATCTTGCTTTGACGAGTTGCTTCTGGATCGAGAAATGCCGGTGGACCGTCAACCTGTAGCAGCAGACAGAGGCTTTCAAGGAGCAAGTGTTGGCTTTGGCTTGGCGGGCTATAGCATGAAGACGACGGGTGGGGGAGTGCCATGGCAATTGCCAAAGGTGGTTGCATACCTCGCTGAACATTTCTGTGGCACCGGGCAGCTTGATGGATGGTGTAGGGTCCTCTTGAGAGGGGACAGCATCGTCTACCCGCTCTGTCAATGGCTGTGCCTCCGCTGCATGGCAAAATGGCGCTCTTCAGTGCTGTGGTGTGATGATGAACGCCTGGGAGTTTCGGGAGAATCTGTTTCGCACCAGAGCGCTGGTCGCTATCTGAACTGGAGCTGGAAGGAGATTCGTATTCAACACCAAGCATTGCAGTCCTTGTTGGCGTACTTTGCGCCGCGCGAATGGCAGAGAGACGAGAGCCGAACTTGGACAGTCGATGACACTAGTATGAACGACACCGCTCCTGCCAACGACACGGTTGAGGCACAGTCTGCAGAATAGAGCTCCAGGTGAGACTTCGCATTGCAAAACCCGGTGTCGATTGCACTAATCCGCTAATCCGCCAGTGATGTATCCACCGTGCTTCAAGCGCCTGGTAATGAGACGAGCACCAGCTAGCACAACTAAAATCTGTCGGACATGCGATTTCAAGAATCAGCTGCGGTGCTGTCATTTCCTTGCCGCGAAAGCGACAGATCCGATGCATCGCGATGCCGGTCTTCATGCGCATGCTCAGCATGAAGTGGATTCCACAGTCCTAGGCCGTTCCAGTTCTTGTTCTGATGCACGCACGTCGTGCAATCAGCATGAAGCTGAACACTGAAATAGCTGCACAGATCATGCAGCCCGTTCATCGTAACTGGCCAGTAGAAGACAATTGCTCGGGTGTGTCGCTTGAATACATTTTGCTAACACGTTCGATCCAAGCAGCTCACGTCACTACATAATTCGCAAACTCAAGTTGCCATGTGTATTGCTCCCAGCTGCGCATGATAGGAGCCACGCAACTGGCGACCATTTCCGCACACCCAGGGCGACACATGTCTCCGTGCAGGGCCCTCCCGCTGCTCATCCCCGTCCGATCGGGGCAGATCAGAAACGTCTTTGCCACGCTCTGCGACACATGCAGGTACTCGGAAAGAGTAGGCGTCACACGGCAATGAAACGACCGAAACTCAAGCAGGATGCCCTGACCAGAGTGCTGCGCGAAAACTTCACTCCGCCAGGCTCCTCGCCGGAGCCCACGCAACCGGATGCAGATCATGCATGGCACAGCTGCTACGCCTTGGAGCCGGCTGACGTTGCGATCGCATCCGTTCCAACTCCAACCCTGGACCCCAGCCGACCTACCAAGGACAATCGTTACAGAGAAGCTGCCAGCTTCCTGTCTTGGCTAAGAACAATGAGAAACTCGGATCTTGTGTACTGCTCGGGAATCTACTTGCAGCATCTTGCAAAAGAGTTCCTTGCCCCTGGTGCGCAAAACGCCCATTCCGGTGCCGGCATGTATGCTTCCCGACGTCTGGAACCACCGTACTCAAGCCCCTGGGAAGGCGGGATCCTTGCCTTGAGTTCCTGTTGAAGATGGTCATGGTTACCAATCTGCTGTGTTTCGGCGTACAGGACCAAACTTTTGTGTTGCGGGCAAACTGAGCTTTGTCATTGACGGTGCTCTGATTACCGCAACACAGCTTTCCAAGGACCTTCTTGAACGCCCGTGGTCCGTGGCTACCGAGGACAGCGCAAAGCAGGTCTTCCATGACCCCAGTTCGGCTACATTTGTGGAATTGGACGATAGCGGCTGTGTCAACAATGGCGAGCATGCATCTCCGCGGCAGAGTCCCCGTATAGGAGTGCCACACGGTTGGAATCTTGGAGCCCTCGCTGCCTCTGTGAATTGCACTGATGAGGCAGCGCTCGATGGACAAACGTGCCACTGTGAAAGTGCCACCCTTCTTGTTAGCGCTGGAACGACCGAGGCTGGAGAGCCTTGTCCATCGGAGTTGTTTGGAAAGGGCTGCCAGCTGGACGCAGCTGTGCAGGAACAGGACATCGCCGATGGGAAAGCCAGTTCGTCCATGTCAGCTTCAATCATGGAGGGCCTTGCTGAACATCCCAAAACACTGGACCGTCCCACAGGCTCTGGCCATGGTGCGTGCACCCGCTTAGCTCTGGGGCAGGCCTTCTATTCCGTAGTACGTGTGTGAAGAGACTGGACACGGCGACAATACTGCATGCAGGGACCACATCGCATAAGGTGCAAGATTCCTTGGCAGCAGCTGTTGATCGCGTGGTTCACAACTCCTCAGTAATATTTCAAATTTCTGGAAGCCATCTCGCGCAACGACTCGAATATGTGGACGGGCTTTATGTTCCGTTGGGATGGACCAATGTGCTACATCCCACCTGCCAGGCCTGGTTGAGCACAGCAGACGCACTGCATGGGGTTACAGATATCCCCATGATTCCAGAGATCTGTATAAACAAATAGGAATTGTAATTCGCAGCAAATTGACCAGTTCTGCTGTCGCGAGGGTAATTGGTCAATGTATACCGTTCAAACAAGAAGGTTCAGACAGGTAGTCTGATGCAACCATCAAAGACGAAGGCAGCAATCAACACGGGGCACGCATGGCGTAACGGCCTCTCGGGCAGCAGCCTTCATGTATAGCTGCATGTGCTGCCCTTGATGGCTATTCTTGTAGCGTGTTCGGGATACCAAGCGGCAATTGCAACGAACGGCTTTCATAGAGAGCGCTCTGTGTATGCGTGAAAATGACATTTATCAGCTTTGTGCGTTCCAGCTGTGGTGCCAGGCGCGCAATTCTTGTGAGCACGCGTGCTTTGACCGCCACTGTGCGCATGCATCTGCGCGCTTGCGCACAACTCTGAAGCGCATGCGCCTGTGTATGCACCAACCGTTGTGCAAACAACTAAAGCAGATGGCTAACACGCGACTTGATTGGACGGGGTGATCATTGTTCTGGATCGAGGTCGTGTCGGAATAAGTCTTTAGCCCTCCAGAGGGACTTTGCCGTTCGCTTCGCATCGGCAAATCGTCTCCCAATATGACTCAACCATACGAAGCGCATGTACAGCTAGCAACGTATTTGCAGCACGCTACTAGCCCGGACAAAGCGACTCGCGATCACGCAGAGGCTGGTATTCGTCAGCTAGAGCAAGCAGATTGGGCAGCGTTTGTTAGTAGTCTGGCAAGTGAACTTGCAAATGAGTCTTCAGCCGAGATCGGTCGGCAGATGGCCAGCGTTCTTCTCAAGAACGCTCTGGACGCCAAGGACTCGCGCGTGAAGGTACACAGTCGTGACCGTTGCGATCCTGGATCCTCCTAACATTACATAGGTTTAAATCGCAAAATTTTACTTGTAGGCGGACAAGGCAGCCCAGTGGAAAGCTCTCGACGAGCCGAGGAAGACTCAGATCCGTGCAGCACTGCTGCAAGCACTCGCAAGCCCGGTGCGTCGTATGCCGTCTACATGACGTTTTTCACGTTTTTGTCATATTTGGTTGTGTTGTGCTGTAGACATGTCTCCGGATCCACGGCAAGGCGTGGGTCCTTGTCAAGTCTCTGTTCCGATGTCGTGGTTTGCGCCCGCCGCTACCGTGAATGCCGCTCGCCAGAGAAGACAGGCTGCCAAATTGCCCGAACTTGGAATACACACCGAGGTGACGCGCGCTTGTGTTTGCAGGTCGCAAATGCAGCTCACGGAGCGGCTATGGCTGTTGCCAAGCTGGCGCGGATTGAGATCTTGGACAAGAGCTGGCCGGAGCTGCTTGACACGATTCACCGATACATTGCCGCAGAAAGCCCTGAAACCACTCGCGTTTACGGCCTTCAGTGTCTGGGCTACATTTGTGAGGAGCACAATGAGGTGGCTGACCAGTTTCCTCAGCAGGAAACAGACACAATCCTCACATCTATCGTCGGGGGGATGGGTTCCAACCAGCCTCTGGAGGTCAAACTGTACGCTACGAAAGCGTTGTGTGATGCACTCGAATTTGCCTCGATGAACTTTCAAAAGCAGGAGGAGCGCGATTGCATCATGCAAATGATATATGAGGCAGCTGTGTCACCCGACCAGCGCATACGTCTTGCAGCATACCAGAATCTAAACAAAGTGGCGGACTTGCATTACAAGTACTTGGAGCCGTATATCGCAATGATATTCTCGCTGACAACACAAAGCTTCTTGGACGCCAACGACGAAGTGGCAATGCAGGTGTGCAAATGTTACGCTGATGCACTATCTGCCGGTTATTTCTTGATTGCATGGCAAGCCTGCAACACGATTCCTTTAGAGCAAGGATGGGGTGCTTGCAGGCCATAGAGTTTTGGAGTGTTCTGGCAGAGATTGAGCTCCTGCTGAAAGAGGAAGAGGAGGATCTTGATGGTGCTACTTCTCAGGCAGAGCTCGAGTGCAAGAGGTTCTTGGAGCGCTGTGCAACAGAGCTTGTGCCCAAACTCTTGGACATGCTGACCCTCCAGAACGAGGAGCAGGATGACGAGGATACAGAGTGGTACGAATCGAGCTGTGCCCAAAATTCTGGCTCCGTTGCCGTGGATATGCGAAGTTCTGAGAGATCTTGTCTGGGTGTTGCGCATCTGCATGCAACACGTTTGGACGCGTTTTGCGTTGTGATATCGGTGCATTCATGCATATACGAGAAACGTGGCTACTGGTGGCAACAGCGGACAGGATGTTATGCAGGAACAAATGCATGGCAGCCACCGTGTGCCTGATGAACATAGCCAAGACCGTCAAAGATGACATCTTTGAGATTGTCAAGCTTTTCATTCAGACCAATGTGTCCAAGCGTGCAACGCCAGAAGACTGGCGGTACAGGGAGGCGGCGATCACTGCCTTTGGCTGCATCGTTGAGGGCCCGGACAGCAACAAGCTGCTCCCCTTTGCCAACGAAGCATTCGGGTTTTTGCTCCAGCAGGGCCTCCAGGATGAACACACGATGGTCCGCCGGACGACACTGTGGACTCTGGGGCGCATTTTCGAATTCCTGCACAGCACGAGAATCACGCCTCCCCTCGTCACAGCGGTCAACATCAACCAGATCGTGGACGCACTGATGACCGCGATGCAGGCGACCCACGGCATGGCCCAGAAGGCATGCTATGCTGTGCAGGCTCTGGCGGAAGGGTTCTCGCCTGATGCCCAGAGTCATGCTCTGACCCCATGGTTCACAGGCATCATTGAGGCGCTCTTCAAGGTCGCCTACGCTGACGTGCCGGTGGAGTATGCCGCAACGCTGCATGTGACCGCGTTTGAGGCGATGCACACCGTGATCCAGAACTCGGCCGCAGACAGCATCGAGTTTGTGACCAAGATGGTCCCCCATCTTCTGCAGCGCATCAACGAGACGCTCGGACCCACGGACACGTCTGCCATCTCAGAGGAGGCTGCCAAAGCCATATCTCAGCGGCGGCTGGAGCTGCAGGGCCAACTGTGCACGGCTATGCAGGTGCTCCCACTGCTCGCATGCAAGTGTGTACAATGACAACTGGATGAGCATGGTCGTGCCGGGAGACACACAACACCAAGCACACATACACACACACCAACACACACACGAGTGAGGTAGTGAGCCGGATGTGCTACTGGCATGACTAGCGCATAGTAACACCTTGTGCCACACACGCAGAAGCGGGCCACAGGCGCGGCGCAGATAGAGGTTCTGTTGTGATTGTGTCAGCTGCTCAAATGCAACCCGTGGTGGCTCACGAGTGGTCGCTCATGAGCGGTCGGACGGTGTGTTCAGGTGGCCATCAAGCGTGCATGCTTACATCCAGAAGCCAAGAAGGTGATGCTGTCGCAACACGCGGACGTGGTCATGGAGGCTCTGCTCAAGGTGCAGAACAGCCGGACGTCTGTCAGCGAAGAGGTGGTCATGGCAATGAGCGTGCTCTGCCTCGAGCAAGGCCCGGACTTCCACCGGTACCTGCAGCACATCATGCCCACCGTCCTTGCGGGCCTGTCCCGGCACGAGGACCTCGAGGTCTGCCGCATTTGCGTGAACACTGTGGGAGACATTGCACGAGAGGTCCAAGAGCACGTGCTCCCTTTTGCAGACCCGTACGCTCCCAGGCTTGCTGCACCGTCTTCTTCAACATGTCACAGCATCCGTGCGAGTTGATGTGCAGTCCGCAGACGCGTGCACCCACTGTGGCATGTGTCTGCAGAGGTGGCTGAGCTGCGAGTGCTGCCTGATCATCGTCGGTGCTGTGCAGGATCATGTCGCAGCTGCTTGCGAACCTTCAGAGTCCCAATCTGAACCGTGAGGTGAAGCCAGACATCTTGCAAGTGTTTGGGGACATGGCGCAGGGCCTGGGTACCAAGTTTGACAGGTACATCGCACGGGTGGTGGAAACGCTGCAGGCTGCGATGAACATTGCATTTTCCAACCAGACTACTTATCATTCGGACCAGGAGCCTGATGAGGCACTCATCATCTACAACAATGAGCTGCGCCTAGCTATCATTCAGTCTGCACAAGGTGTGTATTCGGACATGACCTGCTGACTAAGCGGGATACCCCTGGGTGATATGTGTGCCGAATGAATCACCTGCAAACCTCAACACAAAGAACCGTGCCGGCACGCCATGTCCTGGATCACACATGTCACCTCCGTCGACTCATGATAGCAGTTTCTGGAAGTGAAAACTGTGAGTCACCGTATGATATGTTTGACAGGATCTTGATCCATGCTGTGCAGGGATCCTGCTGGCGGTACCGAAGGCTCCTGCAGAGATTCCCCAGTTGACCTCACAGGTTTTGACACCGTTCGGGAGATATCTTCTCAACTTCATCAATGTGATTAGTATGGACATGGATTTCGCAGACGAACAGTTGTTGAAGGAGTCAGTGAGGCTGCTCGGTGACCTGTGCCAGGTTCCGGGCTTGAGCCAGGAAATTCAAGACGCTAATAACAAGCACTGGATCACGGAGTTCTTACAGAAATGCGGTGATGTACCAACGCAAGTGCTATCAGCAACAGAGCAGCAGTTGCGGAAGCTAGGTTACGGCTGAGTTTGTCACATGAGGCTTTGTGTTAGTGTCAAGTTTTCATTGTGAGGTTGGTGTGACATTTGTGGAATCATGTACCGAACAGTGTTATGCTATCTGGTTAAGGTGTTACATGACCTAAGTGCATGTTCAAAATACGCCATCTGACACCTTGCAGTGTCCTGGTCACAGATAACACCTAGCCACATTTGCAGCCTTCAGCTACGCATTGCTGCTCTTCTTATGTCAGACAGACATCTTGCACTGCCTTGCTGCATCATATCACCATGCTCGTACGTGCTGACACCACCGACCTAATGGCCTAACCGATTGCCACCAACATTGTTTTGTGATATGTGCATGTTACGCATGGAATCCACAGCAGCAGATGTATGACTGTAAGCGTGTGGGACAGCGGATGATTGCGGATGGACTTGAGGCTGACCTTGAGAGTGCGCTTGGCGGTACATCGCATAATTGGTGGCATAGCTACTCCGAGCCTGCTGCGGGATGTTCTGCACCAACACACAACCTCTTTCACAGACTGCAGCCTGAAACAT
>JALKAD010000001.1:3014936-3031290 GCA_024500015.1 Ulva compressa | reverse complement strand
GCTGTAGCCTGTGGGCCTCAGCCATTGTGCAGGGCACCTGACTTTAGTTCATGGATCCTATGCAGGTGCCTGTCATTATCAAGGCGCTCCAAGATCCGTGGATTATCAAGGCTCTCCGGACGCCATTACCAAGGCGCTGGAGTTGTAGACGGGCAAGCAGGTCATTTCAGTGCTCATGCGACCGAACACCGACTGCCCCGTGTTTGTGAATTTCGACGTTTAAGAAAAAACGTACACATCGGGGGAACACATGTGTGCCCAGGATCGCCACGTTTGCATCATGAACTCGGAGCTTGTGAGCGGACGCATCGGCAAAGCCTTGCTTGGTGGCTCCAAGAGTGGCCTATTTGGCACACTGGCCGCCTGATACTCTGCTGACGTGGCAGGTGCGACACCACCCTACATAAAGTTCACTCTGCACTGGCCCTTGCATGCGTTCGTACCTGCATGCTCAATTGGTGTCCTCTGCATTCTCGGATTTGTGTGCACTTGCCCGATGTGCCATACATGCCGTGCATCGACCCCAACAGCTGACAATGTGTCAGTGTATCACAGCAGCTTCTCACAGTGAGCACTGCCAGCAGCTGAAAGCGTGTGCATGGGGTGGCAGGTGATGGTGCAGGGCGAGCTGAACGGAGTGCGAGACAAGGCTGGCCGCCTCTGCATGAAGACGCTCGAGGCGCACAACTCGCCCGCCGTGATGGCTTCGTGCGGCTCCAAGGGCTCATCCATCAACATCGCGCAGATGGTGGCGCTCGTCGGGCAGCAGGCTGTGGCGGGCCAGCGATGCCGGAACGGCTTTGTCGGGAGGACCACGCCCCACTTCCCCAGGTGTGACGATGTCTGACTTCGTGTGTGAACTTCGTGTGTGAACACTTGAGAGTGTGGTGCTGGCCGGAGCATGAGGAGGAGGAGCCTGTGCATGTGGACCTGTGTGCCGTGTGTGTTTGCTGGCGTATCTGGGCGTGTTGACTCACGGATGAAGCACGCCTTCGAAGTCCCGCATACAGTGTAGCCAGCTTGCGACTCGCATCGCAGTCCCCTCTGCCCTGGCGATACTTTTCGCTGCAACATCTTTCTATACCCAGTGTCCTCTACTTGACCATGTTGTCTATCGCTCGCTTGGTTGCTCTGGCCGTCACATGGCGTCTCCATGCGCCATGTGCCTACCGCAGTGCGCCATGTGGCCGGGCAATCCGGTAGGCGCCACGTGGCTGGGCCACGCTGTGGTGTCTCCTAGGAGTAGGCCTACTCCTCACACAACTAGCTCACGTGGGAATAGATGCATCTGCTGACAACCCAGCGCCACTCAGTAGCATCGCATCCGCTCTGCGAAACTTCCGTTCAACTGACAATTGTTCCTGTTCCATCCACCGTGTGACGCCTTGACACAGGCAGGACTCGCAGTGCAGCCTGTGGTGTTCGCCAGCGGACTCATGCATGCGGGCACGTTGCTGCCAGTGCAGCCACCGGCTGGCGCCTGCGTCGACTGATCCACCAGCCCATTCTGCATACACTGTCAACGCACAATGACCCACCAGCCCCTTCTCTGTACAACTCACGTACTGGCCTGTGCGCATACACCACAGGCAGACGGCCTCGTGACCGCACCGCAGGGCATTGTTGGCTCACTAGACCGTGCGCACACAGGGACGACAAATCACCGGCGGGCAAGGGCTTTGTCGCCAACTCCTTCTACAGCAGCCTCACCGCGACAGAGTTCTTCTTCCACACGATGGCCGGCCGGGAGGGCCTGGTGGACACAGCCGTCAAGACCGCGGACACCGGGTACATGTCGCGCCGGCTGATGAAGTCGCTGGAGGACCTGTACCTCTGCCACGACGGCACTATACGCAACTCGTGGTCGGCGGTCGTGCAGCTGACATACGGCGCTGACAGCCTGGACGCGCTCGCGATAGAGGGCAATGGGGGGCGCCGCTTGACACGAAAGGCCTCATGCACGAGGTATGCTCCATGAGCCACTGCGTGCATGTAGAGTGCCCGCTCTGATACTTGAGATCTGTAGGGTGTAGTGTGCTGGTTGTGTGGCTTAAGGACTGTGCCAGTGGAAAGCTGCACACTGTGTCCTTCTTGGGATTGTTGGCAGTGCTGTTTTGGCGTACGGGGCGGCACAGTATTTCTACCACGGCACATGCCACATGGCAACAAACACGGACAGCGCTTTCGCTCTTCCAAAACGGAGCTATGTTTGCTCACACCGCAGATTTGCTTTGCCAGCCTGAGGAACCTGCATGTTCAGATCTGCATTGACAGATCTTTCCACATCTGGTCCTTCGATCGGGAAATGTATGCCTGTGCGGTGTTGTCACTGTGATTGGGGCGGAGTGGCACGCAGCGCTTCCGACCACGGCAGCATCGATTGCACACCCATGGTCCACGTCAGCAGCAGCACGCAGGTCGAATGCCCACGCCATCAGCATCTCTGAATGTGCGCCTGCCGTTGACCGAAAGCCAGCAGGTCCTGTGGAACTGTATGAATCCGGCCTTGAAGCTGCGCAGGTCCGCATGCGCTCGCTCAAACCCGGGGAGACCCTGGAGGGGCGGTGTCTGCGCGTGCCGCTGCCGGCGCAGCTGTCGAAGGTGGTGGACCGGGAGCTTGCGCGGCCGGAGCTCGGCGCGGCGCATACGTGCTCTAAAAATTTCAAGGAAGGCCTGGCTGAGGCGTTGCAGGACCGCGTGGGTGCATACGCATCCGCGCGCGCCGCCAGCGGCCTGCCGGCCGCCGAGAGGGCCGACCCCCTCCTCTACTAGTAGCACATCTGCTGCCTGCAAGCGCTGAGCCCTCAGCAGATCTGCGAGTTTCTGGATGTGGCGCTGGAGCGATACGAGCAGAAGATCGCAGAGCCGTCGACGCCCGTCGGCGCCATCTCGGCGCAGGTGCGGGGCCTCTTCACATGCACGCCGAGCCTGTACACGCCACAGCTGCATCAGACCTGCTCAAGGGCAAGAGGCGCATGTGAGCCGCTAGGCTGCCGCTCAGCCAGAGCCAGCATGGTGCCAGTCTGCGCACGTTCCTGCTGCCCTCAGGCTCGCTGTAACATGTACTGCCACTGGCTGAGCGTTAGCTTTTCGGCTCACATGCGCCATACTCTGCACGACTCTGCTGCTCTTGCTCTCGAGCTTGGCCGCAACAGTGCAGCTGCGCAGTTAGGCCGTGTGGGGACACGCTTAGGCGTCGTGTCGGCGGGATCAAGCGAAGCCACCATTCCGGAGCTGACAGCGTGTGATTCGAGGTTGCAGAGTCTCGGGGAGCCAGGCACGCAGATGACGCTGGAGACGTTCCATTTTGCGGGCGTGGCGAGCATGAACGCGACGCTCGGCGTGCCCCGCATCAAGGAGATCATCAACGCGGCCAAGAACATCTCAGCGCCGCTGATGGAGGTGGCCCTGGACATCAACAACGACGTGTCGGCGCGCCTCGTCACGGGGCGCCTCGAGGAGACGATCCTGAAACACGTCGCGCGGTGCATCAAGCTCAGCATCACCGACACGTGGCCCTGTGTGGTGGTGGCGCTGGCAGCATCATCGACACGCTGCGCGACCTCAACGCGCCCGTGGATGCCGTAACTGTCAGGTGCGGCTCGCTACATATGATTCGGTCGAGTCTGTGTGGGAGTGCATCGGGATCAAGCTGTGGGTGGCTGTTGCAGTGTGAGCATGTGCATCGGGGGTGCATGCGTGTGCTTCAGCATGCCACCAGAAAGGTCGTGGCGCGGCCGGGTGCATGCCACGGTTTCGGTGTGGCTACAGCAGCAGCTGGAAGTCAATCTCCGGAGGCGGGGAGGCTGAGGCCAAGGAGCCGCTCTTCGAATGTTGCAGCCCTCATAGATCAGCCCGTCTGTCTAGCACAGGTCGGCATCGGGCACGTGCGGACACTCTGGTCGTCCGAGTGTTCTGTGTCCTGGTATACAGCTTATTGCAGACATTGGTGGTTTGCCAGTAATGGGTCGCAATATTATGTTCAGTATTAGCTGTAGAAATTACAAATTCTCTACAAAATATGACCATGAAACACAGTATTGACAAACATGCATTCATGCTTTTAAGAACACTGTTCAGGAGGGCGCTGATTGCGGACCGGAAGTGCAAGGTCAAGGAGGAGCAGGTGTGCCTGATTCGGCGGGACAAGCTCTCCATCACTGCGGCCGACATGACCCCAGAGAAGCTGGCCTCGTCCCTGCAAGCCATCCTTCACACGATCTCTGCTGTGGTTGTGGCCGGTATCTCCACTGTTGGCCGTGCGGTGGAGGCAGAGTGGTGGAGGTGCGGGGCTGCTCGTCACTGCTCAATCTCTGCCTGTGCACTCTGCTTCTTGATCAAAACAGCACGGTCGGATTGCACATCAAGGCTGGATCTAAACACCTGTGTCTGCTGTCTTGGCCAGCACGCATACGCATATTATGTAATGCTCAGTTGGGTCTGTTTTGCAGTCATGACAGTGTTTGGCAGCTGTGTACAGCTGTGTCAATAGTGGCAGCCGGAGCAATCCGGGGACGAGCTGGACAGATGGAAATGGACAGATGTGAAACACGAATCAGGCTATTCTGTGTGCAAGGTGTTGACCTCCTTTGTGCATGTGTAGTGGAGAAGTACAAGCTGGTTGTGGAGGGCACTGACTCCAGCTCTGTGATGATTTCGCCTGGTGTGGATGGCAAGAACACCAAGACCAACAATATCTGTGAGATCGAGGCGGTTCTCGGCATTGAGGCTTGAAGATCATGGCCGAGATTGACAACATTTTCCAGCTGTACGGCATGAGCATTGACATTCGGCACACGCTGACACTTGCAGACCTAATGAACTGCAAGAGCGTGGTGTTGGGTATCACTCGGTTTGGCATTGTGGACATGAAGGAGTCAATCCTGCACTCAGCGTCGTTCGAGCGGACGACAGACCAGCTGGTTGATGCAGCCCTAAAGGGCATGTCTGACCATGTCACAGGTGTATCAGAGAGCATCATTCTGGGCACCCAGATGCAGATTGGAACCGGGCTGATTGATGTGAAGCAGAAGCATGAAGTTGTTGCGGCCATTGGCAGGCCTGTGCCTGTGATGGCACGGTGACCAGTATATATCGTTCACACCTATTTTAGTGCTGGTTTTCAGTGCTCTTGGATACGTGTATCTATTTCAGGTTCTCCATTCGCTGTGGTGTGTTACACAGCCCGATGCGTGATGTATTTCTACTCTGTGCTACTCGGTAACCTGTCCACAATTGTTGCGATGCTTTACTTCACTGGGCAGTAGCGCCCCGTTAACAGTGTCGATACCATATCCCAAAGCTTGAGACTTTGATACAAATCCTCTCAATCGACTCAATTTCATTCAATCGGTCTGCACCAAATGCAAATTCCGAATGTGCCGATCTCGATGACGTACATGAACAACGATTCAGCATCATGCCAAACCCACCTGTGCATCGGCCATGGCACCCTTGCTGTATATAGTGCACATGATGTCGACGTTCTGTCACGTGTTGGTACTTGCCCCAAGCTACGGATTCGTCACTTCTGCAACAGCAAGGTCAGTGGCACGATATGAGAAAGCGAAGGACATCTTGCTTGAACACGACGGTCAAGAAGGCGGGGTGAGGAATTGCTTTTGGGCTGATGAAATGGCTAGAGAGTGTGAACACAGAGGGTAGCCGACCATATCAATGCCAAGATTCAACTCAAGTGTGATTGTGTAGACTTGCTCTCAGCTATCCACGTTTATTTCTTATCGCGAAAGTATTCCAAGTATTTTGCCTGAGGTGTTGCTGGTGTGCCAAATGTGGCCAGTCGTGAATGATGATGGCATAGTTTCTCTTACATGCTTTGTTGATGTTATGATTGCATATAACATCGTTCGGTTGCCCAAAACCGGATCCCGCTACAAATGTCATTTCTTCACTTTGAGGACGCAGCAAATGTTGCAACGGATCGCAGTGGGTGGCCATGGCGCCACGCAGGTGGTGACAGGGGCGCCTGAGCACTCGACATGAGTGCAGCATTCGTGCTCAGGGCCCAGGCAGCGCATGCGACTGTTAGCAGCAGACTATACAACAACATCCGCACTGCCAGGCGTAGTTCGCATTCGCTGCTGTTGTCTACGTTGTGTTCTACTTCTGCATTTCAAACTGTCATTCACAGACTAGGACTCTGCAGAGCAACAAATCGCACCCACCCACCATCCCCTTCAGGCGGACAAGGAGCAGCAACACGAGTGTAGGTGACAGGAGCCTCAGGTAAGACCACTTCATCTTCGCTTTCTTCCTGCTCTGCCACACTGGCGACTGTGTCTGACTCCAGCAGCGGTTCCGGAAAGGCCTATACTCCGCAATGTGAGTCAAGGGTGGAAACCCAGCGGCTGACGAAGTAGCAGTCGAAGTCATAGATGCGAGTGAGCAAGATTCCAAGCAAGACATCGAGAGATTTACAATGCTGCGTGCTGGTAGGCCTAGGCTAGAGTACTGGTGCGCTTGTCCACAGCCGCGGCGCGGCAAAGCGTCACCAAGGCAATCTCCCACCCGCCGCCCCAGGGAGTGACAGCTGTTAGAGCATCAGGCCAGTCAGTTCATGTGAACCGTAGGCCCATGCTTACGTTCCAGGCATATCTTCTCGTGGACAAGCAGTCACCATGGCGGCAGAGTGAAGTAAAGCATCGCAACAATTGTGGACAGGTTACCGAGTAGCATAGAGTATAAATACATCACGCATCGGGCTGTGTAACACACCACAGCGAATGGAGAACCTGAAATAGATACACGTATCCAAGAGCACTGAAAACCGGCACTAAAATAGGTGTGAACGATATAAACTGGTGTTCACCGAGCCATCACAGGCACAGGCCTGCCAATGGCCGCAACAATTTCATGCTGCTGCTTCACATCAATCAGCCCGGTTCCAATCTGCATCTGGATGCCCAGAATGATGCTCTCTGATACACCTGTGACATGGTCAGACATGCCCTTTAGTGCTGCATCGAACAGCTGGTCTGTCGTGCTGCATCGAACAGCTGATCTGTCGTCCGCTCGAACGACGCTGAGTGCAGGATTGACTCCTTCATGTCCACAATGCCAAACCGAGTGATACCCAACACCACGCTCTTGCAGTTCATTAGGTCTGCAAGTGCCATCGTGTGCCGAATGTCAATGCTCATGTCGTACAGCTGGAAAATGTTGTCAATCTCGGTGATCTTCAAGCGGGCAGCCTCAATGCCGAGAACCGCCTCGATCTCACGGATATTGTTGGTATTGATGTTCTTGCCATCCATGTCGTAATCCAGTGGACCGCGGCCTAGGGCATGTGGGATCCTGAGCATGCCGCAGCTATGCGCAGGGGATGGTGCTGTCACATACCTAGCTGGTCTACAGGTATCTGCCCGTGACAGCTCCAGTGTCTTCTCGTTGGAGGGAAATACACGTGAGACTTTGACAGTAAGAAGAGTGATTACACTACGATCTGTTAAAGCCTATATAAGCGTTCTCTAAACGACTCATACGGATACGATCAGAATCAATGTCTGCTTGCATGCGATCCGCATGCATTGCTCGTGCATGTGGTGAGCCATCGGTGCATGGCCTCCCCACAGCCACTCCGGATCAGCACCGTGCATCCACTCCATGCATGGTCACCGTAGTCCTGTGCATGGCTGGATCACGACACTCCCCCTAGACTGAGCTTATACAACCGTAAGCTGCAGTCTATCTCTCTTTTGCCAGTGTTGGTCCTGCCAACACCTTTGTGAACGTATCAGCAAGCATGTCTACCATGCTAACTCAGCTGATAGTCAATTCATCGAGTTCTACGAACTCTCGAACCCGTAGGTCCCTCACCCTGATGTGCTTGGAGCGGTCACTAGAGATGGGATTCACTGCTAGCTAGTTGGCACTCTTGTTGTCACCCCACAGAGTTGGCTTCACAACCGACAAACCAAGATCAGTGCACAACCGCTTTGCCCATATCACCTCATTGGCTGCTGAGCTCATCGCAATCAGCTCTGCCTCAGTCGTGTCACCAGCCACAATAGTCCGCCTCTTCGAACGCTAGAACACCCAGTTCCCATGCATCCGGACTATCACTCCTGACACACTCTTCAAGCATGCACCATTGGCGAAGTCAGCATCCGTAAATGCTTTCGACACCACACTTCCCTCATTTGGAGCCACTAAATGTTAAGCCAAAGCTTATGGTCCCTCGCAGGTATCTCAGTACATGCTGGACAACAGCCCAATGACACTTGGCATTCCCAGCTATATGCCTGGCCAAGACATCAGCCGGAAACGAAATGTCAGGACGCGACACAACAGTCACATACTGGATGCTTCCTACGGCTTGCACAAACCTCTTATGCTCAGCGACTGTAGCCTTCTCCTGGCTAGGATCATTCTTCAGACTAAACACTTTCTGCTTGGTACCAACAGAGTTGGCGCCCCTCAACTGCACTCACTCATGCTGAGTCTCTTCAGCATGTCCCCGATGTTCTTTCTGTGTGTGATGATGATTGTGCGAGCAGTGCGATCACGTATGACCTCCATGCCCAGCACATATCCCAGCTCCCCCAGGTCACGACCCTCAAATGCCTCAAGGATCTTGCTGATGGCATCATCCATCTGCTCCTTACGACCGAAGATCAACAGATCGTCGACCCACAGAGAAATAAGACAACGTCCTATCTTGCAGACAAACAATGCAGGGTCACTGACTGATCTCACAAAGCCCATCCTCAGCAGGAGCTCTGCAAGCGCCTTGTGCCGTTCTCTGGCAGCTTGCTTCAGACCATACAACGCCTTCTTCAGACGCCACACCATACCAGACTCATCATCTAGCACTTGAGGTTGTGCCACATACACTTCCTCGTCCAGAACACCGTTCAGGAAAGCACACTTCATGTCTATGTGCCTCGTCTCCAGATCCTCTACTGCACAGACCGATAACAGAGCCCTGAAGGTCGCATAGCTACCCACAGGTGCCCATGTCTCACAGAAATTTACGCTCTCCACTTGCGCAAACCCCCTGGCTACATAACATAGATCGCTTTGAAACGCTCGATTTCACCTTGTGCACCTCGCTTAATCTTGCACCCACTTGCCTGTCACAGGCTTCACTCCTGGCGGGCACCAGACTAGCTCGAATACATCGTGCTACTCAAGGAAGTCAGCTCCTTGAGCATGGCCACAATCCACTGCTCACGATGGCAGCCACGCATGGCTTGCTGCACCGTTGGATCGTCTAACACGGCCTTGACTTTCTTCTTCACAGCAGCTGCACGCCTGGACTCACTAAGGCTAGCAGTCTTGCCACTGCTCAGAATCACCTCCTGCCCCGTCGTCTTTTCTGCATCGGGAGTCACACTGTCAGCCGTCGCAAACACTCCCTCCGCCAAGTCACCGACGTCATCCTCATCATTGACTACTGTGGAGCTCCCAGCATCGTGCTCACGTGCATCCTCCGGGGAAATGCGCTCAACAGCAGCATCACTCACAATTGCTCCCACAGCATGGACAACAGGTCTCAAGTTCTTGCGAATCAATTTGAAAAGCTTTGGAAATCCATCGAACCCTCACCGGTTGTGGCGGATCTAGACGTTCTCCGCTGCCCCTCGTGGCGCTTGGCGCTAACTCTCCCCCTGAGCCAGCTCCGCCTGCCGATTCTCCCCTAGGCACACGCCGTAGCTTGCCTTGCCCCTGGCATTCAGACCCAGATATATGCCTTGGCTCATCATATCTGTTGCGGTCGTCACACCCTGACACCGTGGACCCGTAGTGACTTCGGCCGCCGCCGTGACTATCAGCTCGCACACGTGGGGGTGGCTCACTTAGCTCCTTGCCCATCGACCGTTGGACTCGCTCCGGCGAGCGTGAGCGGGATCTGGATCCAGACCCTGAGTCATCCGATCATCAGTCTCGTAAGACTCGTCACCACTACCGTTTGGCCACAGCCCGGCAGTCATCCATGTGCAGCACAGCTCTGTCCCGCGTAGGGATTGTCTCTGCAGGCCTAAGCTCGACTTCATGCAGGCCTGACGGCTGAGCTGCTGCATCATACTCCCAGTCCGGCACCGCTGCTGCACTGTCCTCAGACGCATGATCACATCGCGCCTCATCACAGCCTCACTGATCTCTGGTGTGTGCCAGCGCTCATGACGCGCTAGCAGTTCCGAGCCCAGCACGTTGGAAGAGAATGGAGCCGTACCCGTAGGCAGCTCCTCCTCTTGCACAAACTGCCTATGCAGCTGTCTATTGGTCCCAGTGCTGATGACCCAGATCCGGATGCTCCCCCTCAGCCCAATCCACATTTATGCCTCTCACGCATCATGTGTTCACGACCGGCTGGTGGGTGCACTCCCCACACACTAGTATTCCTCACCCACTCTTGCATGTTGGGCAAGAAATCAGCGTCTGGCACAAAACTGGTGTGCTCATGTCGGTAGGATCTCTAATTCTCCCTGCTCATAGTTCTCAAGCACAACTGGGTCCACCGTAGCTTTCCCAGCCATGTGAAATCGCTGCACGAAATCCTTCACTATGGCACGTGGAGCAACCGTGTGCCTATACATTTGCACTACTCCCCCGTTCCCACGCTTCACGTGAGCTTTGTCCGTGTGAGGACCTCCACCCGGCTCCATATAGACACCGAGGATTCCTCGCATCTCTAGGTGCCTGAAGTGCTCCCTTCGCGGATACACATACATTGGACACCCAAAAAGCTTCATCTGTACCACCACAAGACGAAATGTGTTCTCACGCACACTCCGAGACCACAACAAGTATGGCACAATCTTTCTGACATCCACAGCTTTCACGCACTTAGCTGCAAACACCCCATTGCCTCTGGCTACCGCTGCTTAATTCAGCCCCTGTAGGCTCAGCGCGTACGCCTCTGCCTTCCTCACTCTAAGCTACTTTGCTCTGTGCTGCTCATTTGTCGACCATGGCTCTGTGCTGGTTGACACGTATCTCTCCTCCAGCCTCTGCTGCACTTCCTTTCGCCGCACACTCTCTAGTGCTGTGCTCAGCGTCAGGTTATGCGCATGGTTCACACACATGTGTGCCTCTGGCCACAGGAATGCAGGCACAGCCGCTTGCGACAGGCTTGCTCTCACACTCTTGTTCAGCACCCCGATCTGTATCTCCACCATCCCATTTGACTCATGCTGGCACGTGGCAGTGTACGTGTGCTCAATGCCTCGCCAGTCAAGGTACTGAGCCAGCTAGTTAGAGCTGAACTCACCACCCTGGTCAGTGTGCAGCCTCCGCACCCCTAACTCTCTGTCATAGATCTGAGTGCAGATTCTCTCTATCAGCAGGCATATCATCTCCGCAGCCCTACTCTTGGACCATAGCGGTATCACGTGCGAATACTTGGAGTACTCATCCACCACCACAGGATGTAGTTCATACCCCCGATACCCACTGGTTTGATTTGCCCTGCTAGGTCAGCATGCAACACTTCACCCGCATACGTGGCAGTCTCGGTCACTCTGCCACCGTGCTGTGCCCTATCGCCACTTCTCTGCTCAGCCACATGGCAACCATGACACTCAAGCGCCACCCCCGTAGGATTCGGCAACTTGATGTCATACAGGTCTAGGTTATCTCGCATCCGTTTGAGAAACCGGTTGCCGGCATGATGGAAAGCGATGTGCACTAGGAATGCTGGGTCGACCTGGGAAGGAGACCCCTGACCATCCGGCACACCATTCCCTGTTGCGACCCGCAGCTGCTCATGCACCTATTTCCTATCTCTATGGAACAGGTTATTCGCATTGGTCCGCACTGCTCTGGAATCTACTGGTCGCATTTGCCATGTAGGTATGTGTGTCCCACACTGCCATGTCAGAGCGGGGTTGCCGGCTTTGTCCTCACCCTGCTCACAGTTTCCCATACACATGCTCGCTTGATTATGGAAACCCGGCATCTCTACCGTTGCTTTGCCAGCGTGCAGGTATATGTTGGAGACTGCTAGCTCTCTGGTCGCTAGAATATTGATTGGACTAGCAGGCACCCAGTAAACATCTGTCAGCTCTATGTCTACTGGCACCACAACCCCTTTCCTGTGACATATTCATCCACAGATCAGCCACGGCTCCTCACGGCCACCGCGACCTCTGCCACGGCCACAGCCACGGCCTGCATCAGCTTGCTTCAGCAGATATTGCTTGAGCTTTGCGGACAGGAAGGGGCAATCCTTGGCCAAGTGGCCAGGCTTGTCGCAATTGTAGCATACACGCTTCTCTGCTCCCCCTGCACCCACTGCAGCAACCAGCGGGGGTATACCTTGGCGACCACCGTGGCGTCCACCTCAATATCCTCTCTCCCCCTAACGCTACTGCGCACCGCGATTATCCCGTGGGAACCGCGATGGAGCGAACTGGCTGTCTCTGCCGAGCATGTGTCAACACGATAGACACTATCTTCTGGACTAGTTGTGGCCGCAGCATTTCCTGCAGCAGACTATACTCGCTGTCTACTACCAGCAGCCTAGCTTTGTACAGCTTATCAGATGCTGGTTCACCTAGTCCCTTCATCTGATCGACCAGGCCCACCGTGCAGCCCGGTGTGCAGCCCAGTGTGAAGCCCAGTGTGCAGCCCAGTGTGTAGCCCAGTGTGCAGCCCAGGCTGCCCGTGCGCGCTGCGCTCCGTGCACCGCTGCCAAAGCACCCGCATTCCCCGTAGGATAAGCGTTGCCCGGCATGGTGGCCTGCAGAGGATCTGTATTGGGATACCCGTGGGTCCCAATACCGTGTTCTCTCCCGTAGGTCCTGAACTGATCCTCCGCGGCCTGCTCGCGGCGCACTGTGGAACGCGTGCGATGGTTGATGGATGATGGGCCCGATCTTCACCATCCTCATCGTCAGAGCCGATAGATCCTTGGCGTAATGCCATGGGATCTTCACGGCGTGGTGGCATCCTGCAACGATCAACGTCGCAAGACACGCAGACCCGCTGGTCTCTCCGCGAGACTAGCACACTAACAGAATGCAGTCCAGCCGTAGCATTATGCATCTGTCAATCCTAGTCTCTCTGCAGTCAGCTAGGCGCTAGAGCGGTGTGAATCGCTCATCGGGACGCTCAGCCGCAGCCGCAGACATTCCCCTGGACTCTATCGCAAGCGAATAGACATCACAGAAACACCCACAATCATCACCGATACCATGTCGTAATCCAGTGGACCGCGGCCTAGGGCCTGTGGGATCCTGAGCATGCCGCAGCTATGCGCAGGGGATGGTGCTGTCACATACCTAGCTGGTCTACAGGTATCTGCCCGTGACAGCTCCAGTGTCTTCTCGTTGGAGGGAATACACGTGAGACTTTGACAGTAAGAAGAGTGATTACACTACGATCTGTAGAGCCTACATAAGCGTCAATCAACGTCTCATACGGATACGATCAGAATCAATGTCTGCTTGCATGCGATCTGCATGCATTGCTCGTGCATGTGGTGAGCCATCGGTGCATGGCCTCCCCACAGCCACTCCGGATCAGCACCGTGCATCCACTCCATGCATGGTCACCATAGTCCTGTGCATGGCTGGATCACGACACGCACAGCATTAATTCAGTGCAGTTAAATTTTGAGTCATCCTGACTCCTTGGGGCACCGAGCAGCAAGGACAAGTTCCTTGTTGACTCTGGTGCCGGGGCTTCAGTGAGCTGCGACAGCAAGTATTTCGTCCAAATGTCGTCGCCTGACCACACTACGCAGATCAGATTCCTGGACGGACAGACTGCGCCTGTGTCTGGTGTTGGCACCATCTCCTTCGTTGTCAATGGTACATCTGCATTAAGACGCGGGGGAGCAATGATCGGTAGACGCATTACATTGCATAATGTCCTCTTTGTAGAGACAGCTGCACTAAATGTGTTAAGCGTAGACGCGCTAAAAGCGTATGGGTGCGCGGTGCGATTTGGCGAGCGTGGGCCGCTTCGGGACTACATCCGGTGGCCACCGTTAGGATCAGACAGCACGATATATCAAGAACAGCATTGTGAAAATGCGTTGCCGTATATTCATGTGGATCCTCTCTCGGTTCAACCAACTGAGGCGGTGCCGGGCATACACTCGTTCCTGAAATATCACCAGTCCAAAGGACATGTCGGTATTGAAAAAATGAAAGAGTGGGCCCGTCTAGGATGTGTGCCGCAAGAAGCAGTGGCCAATGCAGAGGGCCATAGCTGCTCATCATGCAATGAAACCAATGGTAGGAAAAGGCCATATCCCACGGTAGATGATGCACACAGGGCACAATTCCCTAATCATGTGTTCCATGCTGACCTACTGCATGTGTCAAAGCCTGATATGGAAGGGCATCTGTACATGCTGGCGATAATCGACGACAGAACGCGATATGCTTTTGTGCACCTGCTTAAAAGCAAGGATCATGCCATGCATTTCATTAAGCTTACGCTGGCCAGGGCGAATGTCATTCATAATAGGCCGGTGGTCTGGCTCCGTACGGACAATGGCGGTGAATTCTTCAATGAAGCCCGCACCATGCTCGAGCGCGATGCAGGGCTGGGGAACCAGCGTTTGCCAGCGGGATGTCACCAATCTAATGGAATTATAGAAAGGTTCAATGAAACTATCATGTTCCGTGTGCGTGCGATGATGCACAACGGCAAACTCCCGACCCAACTGTGGGGGGAGGTGCTGATGTACGCTGCGCATATCTATAACATCTCAGCACACTCCTATCTAATGGATCACCCTTACGAGGGCAGTACGATCCCTCAGATGGCATACATGGGCGACAAAATCGAGCGCATACGTGCTCAGGTTAAGGCCCTGGTACCTGCGGGCACTCACTGCGTAGTTGTCAAGACGAAAGACCACTTACGAAAAACTGAAAACAGGGGAATCCCCGGTGTTATACTGGGTGCATGTGGTGCTAACCAACAATATCGGGTGCTGATACCTGGCGCTGATGGCAAACATCGCGTACAGCTACATCGCCATGTCATCATAGAGCCTGCTGCCATGAGAGATATCCTAAATCCCCCCGACCTGCCTGAAATAGTCAGTCAAGACACACTTGCTTTCGCATCCGTGCCAGCTCTGGCACGCTCGGACACGCTGAGGGGGTCAGTGCCGCTGCACATGACACTGCCCACGATGGCGCCGCTTCCTACTGCTTCAATTGCGGGGGAGGAAACGGGAATATCATTTAAAGCAGAAAGCGTTCATGCAGACAGCATCGACGGCTTCGACAATCTCTCTGAGGAAATGGCTCCTTCGTGCAAGGTCCAGCGCTCACTGCGCTTCAGCCTCCCGCAAGACCGGGATGAGCCCGAGGTCGAACCAGTGAAGAACATAGAAATGAAGATGCTCATGCAAAAGTTGCAGAGCCAGGAGGAAGAAATGGTTCGAATGGCCAAGATTCAGGACACTACGCTGGCCAAAATGGCACGGCAGCTCAACGACCTGCGATCGTCTGACGACACCAAGCAGTCGGAGAGCGCCTCGGAGGAAATCCTCGAGGAAGATACTGAGCAGGTATACGACTGCAGACCCCAGGGAACTCTGCATGTGACAGACTCTGCCATATTTGCATTTGAAGGACAAACATCAAATGTGAACGAAGAGGCACACATGACAGAATGGGCATCACAACACTCATGTCTCCCTTATGCAGGACTAAGGGGAGTGGTGAATAACAATAAGGTCCTAGAAGCCCCTCAGCTGGTGGCCGTGATCGAAGACGGGCAAGGCACCGACAACACTCTACACGATACGCCAAGTGTGAGACAAGCACTTGAAGGCGAAGAAGCGCCGTTCTGGAATGGTGCTCTTGATGAAGAATGTACTGTCCTTGATAGTGTGCATGATCTGGTACCCAGGCCCAAGCATAAGAAAGTGCTTAAGGGATTATGGGTTTTGCGTAAGAAACGAAATGCTGCTGGAAAAGTAGAACGATATAAGGCACGATACTGTGCTCAAGGTTGTAATCAGGAATATGGTGTAGACCACACGGATGTGTGGGCACCCACAGGTCACCACTCAACTCTGAGAAGTTTGTTTGTGATGGCTGCCGCCAACAAATGGAAAATCAGACATGTTGATATCAAATGTGCATTCATAAATGGTGATCTGGAAGAAGAAGTATACATTGAACAACCACCTTTCAGAGTAAAGGAAGGAAAACATCTCGTGTGGCGTCTGAAAAAGGCGTTGTATGGATTGAAACAGGCTCCACGCCAATGGCACAAGAAACTGCGAACTGAACTTGGGAAAATGAAGTTTTACAGATCTGATTTCGATCCTGCGCTGTTCATATGCGACACGGGCAAGGGCTTCATATTTGTGCACGTCGATGATTTGTTTTTCGCTGGGGACGATGATCTCGTGGACTCC
>JALKAD010000001.1:2997470-3007641 GCA_024500015.1 Ulva compressa | reverse complement strand
TGGTGAATGGTGTTTTACACAAACACACACACTTCTGCATGCTGTCACGTTCGATAGCTTAGTTTCCTCACCTGAAGCGTAAGTGGGTAAAAGACGCTCCCTCGAATCCGAAGGTCCGCGGCTCGATTCCTGTCGGCCGCTCGACTGCTGCGTGGACCTAGCCAAAGGAAGCGGGACTGGAACCGTCCCGGGTCACGTAATAGCGAGTGAGGGGGTTTCGCTAGGTTTCTCCCCCGAAAGTGCTTAACCCTCCACGGGAGCGAGGCCGATGGCATGCATTGCTAAGGCGTGATATACGATTTATTTATTATTTATTTCCTTGCGAAGGGACAGCGCGCTGTTGCTCAGGATGGGCTTGCAGATCATGACTGCTGTGTCTGGAAAGGCAGCTGTGGCGGGCGGACTCTACCCTGTTGCTGACTTGTGAGGTAGTGCATCGGATGTGCTTCTGGCATGACTAACGCATAGCTATGCCGTGTAATATACACACGCCCCGCATGGTGGTGCGATGGGTTTGCTCATCGCCAGGCGGGTAAAACCTTGCATTTCATTCAGCGTACAGCCACTGCAGGACAACTGTGCTTTCTGCATGTCGATGCCCAGTGGCATGGAGGCGGAATCAGATCCCACGACTGGACAACGTGTATCCTGGTCTTCGCACCGTGGTGTGGAGGGTCCGGGTGGCTTCAGGCGTGTCTGAAGCCTTGCTGCTTCAGTGACAACAGCGGCACCAGTGCAGGCCTGCATGTGTATTGTATTCTTATCAACAGCAGGCCTGCTGGCATACAGGTGACCGCACGACTATTTGGAGCTCTGTGACAAGGCCAGCACACAACTAGTGCATGTCGTCTATGGACGCATCCGAGCGTGCGATGCCTGCTATACATTCCCTAGGGACACGTTAGCAGCTCGAAAGCTTTTGTCGACGATTTGGTGCAGCAGTGATGTGATGCCCCGAAGCCGCGCGCCCCGAGATTTGTGCATCCGCTCGGACCCCCCCTGGACCAAGCGCAGGCCGCACCCAGCTGCCGACGACACGCAAACAACCCAGACGGACCTACCGTTCGAATCAGATTCCATAGAGGAGATTTTTCAACATGCCACAAGGCTCGCACGAGAGCTGACGCCTCGCGCGGGTGCCGCAGGCGCGTTGCCTCGATGTGCACGGCCGTTTGACGCATCGCTCAGTTGGGGCGCGGAAAGGCCTCAATCAGTTCTCAGCCTTGCCGGTCAGCCGCCATCCTCACTCGCTCATGATGGGCGATCCAAGACACGTTTGCACACCCATGCAAGTTCACAACTGTCCACACATGTGCCAATCCGGGAAGCAGCGGCAGTGGGGGTGCTTGCCACTGACCAGAGCTGTAACCAAAGCACCAGCTACAGATCGTTGACATCAATCAGCACACGTCTATCTGGTCAATGTTTGTGCTACAGCATGCAGACGTCGTCACACTGGACGGCTTGGCTGCGCTGGTCGTTTCAGACCGTGACTCGGGCCCAGATTTCTCAGCAGCTGGCTACTTTCTGGAAACCACGACAAGAGAGTGCTGGGCCGTCTCCATCAAAGGCATGCTGCCACACATGTGTACACATCCTCTCCTTGCAGTCCCGTGCATGTGCACGCATCCTCTCCTTGCAGTCCCATGCATCGCATGACCCACCAGCACGCCGTCGGGCGATCCACCTGTGCGCGTGTCTGCGCCTCTCCTACCCCATTCGTGTGACGCACATGCACCTGCCCAGACACACAGCACAGTGTACGCCGCTGCATCCTGTGAACACCATCAGCACATGCAAACAGGCACGCTATGCATGTGCCGTGTCCTTCACGGCGTCATACCACCGTGGACACGCCCACTGCCAAGCATGCCACGGACGCCTTGCAACACGTTCCTCGTCATCAGCTTGACTGCACAGAGTCATGGCAGCACCGGTGGGACGTCGCACTCTGCAGCTGTATGCATGCATGAGCCGCAGCACGCTGTGTGCTGAGACCCCAGCATCGGCTGCACCCAGAGCCCGTGGTCATGCCGAAGCCTTGCTCGACCTTCGCGTGCCACACAGCCGTTGCCCGCGCTGCAGTGATGGTGCCGCGAGTCGACTGCCAGCAGGAGGCTACCTGGGGCATCCTGCTGGTGCAGCTGCACAACCATAAGCGCTCCGTGTCCATTGGGGCGCTGGCAGAGCGACACGGCACCGACGCCCTGTCTCTGTGCCCCCTGGACAAATCCTCCCACCAGTTCCTCTGCCCTGGCGTTGCCCCTGACGCCACTCCTCAGGCTCGGTTTCGGTGCACCATGATCAAGGTGTGACCTCAGACTCCGCAACCCTAATCCTGCGTTCTCTGGATTGTATCAGCTGACGGAGCGCGTCGCAGCAGAGCACAGCAGCGTCTCTCACAGCGTTGTCATGCACGTGTCGACATGCATAACAAGATCAAAACGGCGATGCAGCGCATGAGCAAGGCGCGGGACTTTGCAGGGCCAAGGGGGTGCTGCGGCGGACGTGCCGGCATGGTGCCAGCCGCTGCTGGCCTGCGACCATGATGTCATCAACCTAGGCCTCATGGCCGTCGTGGGCGTGCCGCTGCGCGTGCTGTGACCGTGCCGCTGCGCGTGCTGTGGCCGTGCTGTGGCCGGGCTGTGACACTAGGGGGGGGGCTGTCTCAGCTGCATTGAAGCCGTGGCCGAGCCGGGGTGTAACGCCACTGCAGCATGCACCAAAGCGCCGTTCGCGCGCCGGTGAGGCATGCGGTGATGGCATGGAGTGCTGTTGGCTTGGTCGCTCACACAGTGTTCGCTGTTCTGTTGATCTGGTTGAAGTCTGGTTGTTGGCGAGCGGAGGGCTGCACCGGGGTTGATGGCTGGTCTTCGCTGTGTGTGCATGCTCGGCCGAGTTCATGTGGCACGTGTGCATGCATGCAAAGACATGTACAGTGGCCGGTGTGAATTGAAGTACTTTGTGTAAACTGCAGTGCTGGCTTTGGCCGTGAGGCCGGGGCCGTGTGTAGTGCTTGCAGCCCGGCTGCGAATGCAACAGAGCCACAGTGCGCCTGATCAGGACTCGCAGGACGCATGGCTCGGTATGATGCAACGGGATGCTCACGTTTCATGGCCAGTGCCTGTTGGCCTGATGGCAAGCAGTTGACGGTGTGTGTTACAGATCAGGTGCTCAGCTGCGCCAAGGGCAGGAAGCAAGTGTCACAACAAACACTACAAGTAGCACGGCCGCCCGACATGCTGTTGAGAACCTCACAAACACAGGGCGCAGGGATCCGAATACCAGCAAAAACATCCAGAGTCGTCACCCAGCACAACAGGACGATGTCTGCACGCAAATGCCAGGTGCGGGGTACAACGGAGCTGGAAGGTGTGGTAGCTACATGTAATGAGCAGGCTGAACAGGTGGTGGTGCAGTGACATGAAGAGCAGTTCGGGGCCAAGGGCAGCGTAGTTACAGCAGAGAATCAAGTTATTTGGTATGTGGCAGACTTGTTTCCTGGTACATCTGGCGTGCCTAGTCTGCTGGTGGTGGGGTTCCATGGATAATCTGGTTCCACACAAGGCCAGGTGCACTGGCTGGACCCAAACAGCTGGCATCTGCATGCAGGAACGCCATAGTAATTTTATTCCATTATGCGTATCGGCATGCACCCGTCCGTCCAGATATCATTCTGTTCGGGACCTGGACTGGTGCAGGCGCCTTGCTTGGCAACACCAGATGCCGGTCTGAGTTACTGATCACGCTGTTACCGCGCCTGCTATCACTACGTAGAGTGAAACGACCAGATGCTGTTGCAGCGATTATGCGGCGCACCATTTGCGACATGTGCACAGGTACTAATCGTGCCGTCCTGCACCCCATCTGGGAGCACAACGCACAAGTGGTCTGAGCTGCAGATGCTTGTACATCTGCTCACCGTGGTGTCCAGAGATTGCATTGGTAGTAGATCCGTTCACTTGCGGATGCAGGCGTCTCTTTAGTGTGAGTAACGCACCGCGCGACACATGTCTCGACATAAGCTGCAGTATGCCTGTACTGTAATTGTGGTATCCAGCCTGCCATACCGCGATTGTGCCTTCGAGCTGCCTTGCTCACACCGATCGGTGTACGCGGTGGGCAGCTGCCGCGAACTCGGCCGCGTTGACACCCGCCAACGTGGCGAAGTGGCATTCAGATGCTCCGACTTCATGTACGACTTAAGCATTCACCTGAAGGCTCCATTGAGACACAATCAGCCGTGGGACATAAAGCAGGATCACACGTCTGTGGTTACGGCAAGAATACGCTAGCAGACACCCGTCGCGCTGCGCTTCCGACTCTCACAGCAGATAGATTAATTTGAACCTGCTTTACCCGAGACTTTCTTTCAGAGAGGCCATAAACCGGTCACATGGATTCCAATCAGTGGGCATTTAACAGGGGGGAACGTGTGCCGAAAGATGGGAAATGGTTTACTGGATACCTCGCAACCATGGGTGTCACTGCCGTCGTTGGCATTCTTGCCTGGTGGAACGCGTGCGATCCCACTCCACTATTTAGTGTAAATACAACTGAAAAATGTACACGCATGCGCTGCGGAAGAAGTGCTTGAACGTTCACGGAGATCTTCGTGTTCGGGCTCTCCGTTGTGGCAAGCAGGGACGTGAACCGCGCTGGAAAACCATGTAGATATATCTTCTGCTTACATTTAGCGTTATACTGCAGATAATTTTGTCAACGGTAGAACGAGCGATGATGATCCAGCGATTGACGTCTGCAGGAACCCGCTCTTCCACCGTGCTACTTGGGACGCGCGGTACATGAACAATCACGGCAACTGCGATGTGGGCTCCGCTGGTCGACGCAACCTGCTAGCTGATGACACGGACTTGCTCGAGGCGTACTGGCGTATCGCGGCAAGAGCCATCCTGGGCAGCCTCATCCCTGCCCTGGTCGCCGGCGTCGTCCTCATCCAGCTCTTCCGCAAACATCCTCACGGGATGGTCATCTTTGGCCTGAGCCTGCCAGTGCGCCCCATCCCTTTGCATGCACATGTCACGCGAGATATGACTTTCGCATCACCTTCCCTGTACACAACCACCTCCTGCCGCTGCAGATCGTCCTTTTTGTTGTTCTGGCGGGCTTGATGGCTTGGGCAGGCATGGCAATCTTGATGCCCATCTACCTCATCCCAGCCGCCGTCCTGCTCGTCATTATCGCACGGTACCGGTCCCAGGTCACGCTGGTTGGACGGTTGATCAAGGTCGCCTCCGACTCCCTCGCTGCCAACCCAGCCCTGGTGCCGTTTGCATTGGGCGCCAACTTCGTCGTCATTCCCCCGATCATCGCCATCGGCGCTGTCCTCTACTTCCTGCAGGGCAACGGTGAGCCTCCCGCTTCCTCCCACTTCTTGCCACCTTACCTGTCCTGCACCCCAGCCACACAGCAACCTAACGCTACGTGACAGCCCTCGGTGCACGCACCCATTCTTTTTCTTTCCACACTCTTCATCGTATATTCACCCCAGCCCAACAACAGCCCACCAGCAGCCCCACAGCAGCCCCGGCGCCACATGCTTGCAGGCGTGGTCGTGCGCAACCCAGCCGCGACCGGCGCCTCGTGGAACCTGAACATATGCAAGGATGAGAACGACGACGAGGTGCACTGCTGCGCATGGCGCACGGACCGCTGGGTGCTCCCGGTGCAGATCACCGTCGCCATCGTCATGCTGTGGACCGACGCGCTCGCCGCGCAGCTGCGCACCTACGTCATGGGCGGCGTCATCACACAGTGGTGCGCCAACCCCCCCCCCCCCTGCGGCCCTCGCCACGGCGCCTCCACACCGCGCTGTACACGTCGCAAGCGTGCTGTGCGGCAGGCGTGCTGTGCGTCTTGACTGCTGCGCAGCACGGCTGGCCATGATGTATGCTGTGCTTGTTGGGGCAGGTGCAGGCTAACCGCACGAGTGGTCTGCTTGACCCCTGTCGGCATGACTGTTCACCGTGTTGTCATGCCACCCGTGTTCAGCAGGGCGAGTGTAATGCTACCTAAGCAAGCACCGCTGGCACGGCCCTACACGCACTCACGACAGGGCCGGTGGACCTGCCACGGCCAGGGTTGTGCGTGGGCAGCAGCCGACGCTGCCGACAGCGCTTGCTGCGCCATGCGTCCCGTTCAGCGACACCGGTGCATGCTGCGCTCCATGCATGCATCACTGCCGCGCCGCCGTCGCGCCGCCGTCCGCTCACCGGCAGTGCCGCAGCACACCCCGCTGCCGGCACAGCACGCACAGCACAGCCCATCTGCAAGCTCGCCACACACTCTGTAACCTGCACTGCGGTCGTGTGGCACGGCACGCTGTAACCCCCTGGCCACGGAGCAGGTACTTCCACGAGGAGACTCGCGGCACCATCCCACGCAGCCTGCAGCACGCGCTGGGCCCGGCGCGCGGCACGCTGTGCTTCTCCGCGGCCGTGATCACCGTGTGCAACATCATCCGCGCCGCCGCCGACCGCATCCGCAACAACCGCGGGCATCCCGTGTACCTCATCCTCAGCTGCCTCTTCTCCTGGCTGCTTGACATGCTGCAGGAGCTCATCCGCTTTGTGTCCAACCTCGCCACCATCCAGGTGCTCATCCGCCCACGCTGCCGCTCCTGCACTGCTTTTGCAGGGCCGCTGCTGCACGCAGCCGGCTCGCGGTCCCGGTCAGCCGGCTCGCTCACAGACCCGTTTGAGCGGCCTGCCCTGGCTGCAGTGTGGTCGGATCTCGCGGCAGCAGATTGTTTGCATGGTGCACTAATCCATCGCACTCTGAATTGATTTCACACTGGACGAGTGTGTCACACTCCGCACGGGGCCTGGCCGACCCCAGCCACATACCCAGCGTCCAGGTGGCTGCAAATCTATTTCTCCAGGGCTCTGTGGAGGTCCCTGCGGTGTCTTGTGCGGGTCTCACTGGGGCCGGCAACACCTGCGAAGGGCTGCCGCCTGCGTGCTGCGTGCTGCAAAGCACCCTGCCGCCTGTGTCACTGAGACTCTTGTTGCAAACACCCAATGTGCAACAAGCTGTCAGCTTTGTTCGAGCACACGACCGATGCACACACCCAGCAAAATATCCCGGCACCTATGCAAGCCACAGCGTGTCAGACGTGCTGTGTGCTGTGCAGGCAGCGGCAACCGGAGAGGCGTTCCTCGACGCAGCACGCAGCGTGGGCTCGATGCTCACACGGCACTCCCTCAGCGCCGTGACCGTGTGGTGGATGCCAAACATGGTCCTCGGCTCCACCCTCTTTGGCGTGTCCATGGCCGCGGGCACGGCCGCATACTTCATTGCCGGCGCGATGTGGGACGGCAGTCAGCGGCACAACCCGGAAATGGTGCGGCCTCTTGCCTCGGTCCGTTGCCGGTCGCACGTGATCGGCCACCTGCTGTCAGTCACCGCCGTGCGGCCGTCACAAACGCATGCACGCGTGCGGCTGTCATGAGCCACCTTGCTCACAGCCATGCTGTGCTGTGTGTGCTGTGCTGCGCTGCGTGGGCTACGGAGATGATGTCATGTGCGTGTGCAGATGCAGGGACTGTGCCTTTTTGCTTGCGCTTGTGTGGAACCCGCTGGTGTGTGCGTAGTGAAACGGCCCATCTCGCATGCAGGACGCGCTCGCTCTGGCCTTGATGGTCGGCTACACATTCCTGCTGCTGACCGGCTGGCTGCTCGGCTTCATCCGCAGCGCGACGGACGTCGTGTACCTGTGCTTTGCGCGCGACCTCGACAACCGCGCCGTCACGCGCCCTGATATTCACGCCGTGCTCAAGGACGTTCCCAGCGCCGCCGGCGCCGTCGTTGTGCAGCCCGACAACAACATGGTGCGCTGCACTGTGCTGTGCTGCGCTTGTCCACAACTGGCCCCCATAACCTCAGCATGTTCACTTTCTGCCCCCGCCGCATGTCCTGGGCTGCAGCGCCGCTGACCCATCTCATGCATGTGCGCCAAGCACGTGCATGCCAAGCATGCTCCGGCCGTGCTGCGTGCTGCCAGCGCTCGCGCCGCCAGATGGCCGTCTGAGCTACCGCTCCGCGGCGGGCAGCCCGGCTGGCATCGCCGCAGCAGCTGTGGCACGCATCCATGTCACCCTGCCCTGCTGTGCCATACAGCACAGCACAGCACAGCGTGTGATGTTGGAGGTTCTGTGCAGATGTACGGCGCAATGGAGGAGGGCGAGAGTGACTCCCCCACGGCGCCGCTGACCGGGCCGCCCGCCCCGCCGGAGCGCGACCTCACTGCGGCTATCGAGGCCCCGGCGCCGCCCCGCAAAGATGAAATGTAGGCGCTGGGTTGCGCTGGGTTGTGCTGGGCCGTGCTGGACCCTGGGTCGTGCTGGGCCATCGCTGCGGCCCACCATCGGGCTGCATGCCACAGTGGCGGGCTATTGAGTACACACCACCCACTCACCACCCACTCATGCCTGCCTCGCGGCTCAGGCGCTGTGGCAGTGCAGTAAAAATGGAGCGCAGGTGGGGCCCGGTGGAGGTCCGCCAGTTCCGGCTGTGCACCAGCAAAACCTAGGTCGGATGATGGCAAAACCAGTTGAAGCATTGCTTAGCCACTAGGCACCATACAATACTCCATGGATCCTTTCAATGATGTTGAGAAGCGATACTGCCTTGTCAAAACGCACAGTTGTGCCCGCCTTCATGCATATAAAGTACAATTCTGCACATTTTCATAATGTGTGGCTAATAGCGCAGAACAATCACACTGGTGGTTGCTGAGCCAACCGTGAGTGGTGTAAATTTTGATCCCATCCAGATGCAGGGCGTCAAGCTTGGCCGTTTCTGCTGGCACACTTTCATGAGATTGGCCAGTGGAGCTGTAGCTGCATGCGGAGGGGGGCATTAGAGTGTATATGTGTATAAGAGTGTGTATGTGCGGCAGCTACCGCTTTTTCGAGGTTAATTTTCAGGCAAAGTTGTAGCTTCTGTTCCCACAGGTAGGCTAATATACGGTACCAGTGTATGTTGCGGACGCGGGTGTGTGTTGGGCGGAATAACTGTCACTGTCTGTGATGTTGGTTAATGGTCGGCTGTTGCCATTCCAGACTCGCTTGTACAAAATTCTCTCCACAATCAACCACATGTTTCGACTCGGTCACGAGTCAAATTATTGCCACGCACAATAACCCACCTTGTTCTCAGAGCAGAGTCACATGGCCCGAGTAATGTGTACTACAGAATCAATTATCCGTCAAAAGAGGCACATTCTGCTGAACTCGTTTTCGAACCCACCTACCACGAAATGACTCTGGAGTTGTGGGACTGGAGTGCCACAGGCCGGCACAGACAAACCCCTGGCTTATAATGCATTCATTCAGAGATGAATCCATGCTCCTGGGGACGCCCGAGACATTCACCCAGTCAGGTACAGACGCACCTGACCTTGTTGTTTGCAAGACCTCCATTTCGTCAATGCTCCAGCTCGACCTCACATGCTGCTGCAGGATACCCCAGGCTCACACCCAACACATGGACACATCGTCCCTTCGCCGAGGGGTCAACAATCTCCATAGCAGCTGAATTCACGCCAGATGGGCACTGCATAGCGCTGTGTGTGATGGTGGTGGTTTTTATGCAGACACATGGTGCAAAGGAGGAGGGCTGGAGGGTCTCCTGGACAACACCGATAACCACCCACCTACTTCCCACACCATAGCTAGAGGCGCAACTGCCTGCTCGCGAGGATGATGCATTATGCGCTGCTGAGCCCTGGGACATGAGAACCATCATGGCGGCGGTGATTTGGGTTGTGTCCGGTGCATGAACTATGAGGAAGTGGTGCAGCATTGCACACTGCCACTCTGGCTCGGTCGGTTCTGGCACTTTGACACTGAAGTAGTAATGGGCTGTTGGCTGTATCATGTGTATGGTGTACGTGCCAGTAGATGTGGGTTGTTTGTCCAGACATGTCCCAATTTCCACCTTCCATGATCCGATACGTACCACATAATGCAACCAGTGCACAGGTGACTGACCATGACGTTGTTACCGTGTGGTACAAGGTTTGGCGATTCATCTTCTATGGTGTGGATTGACGACATCTGCTTATGCTCCATTAGGAATATGGGTGGGTCACATACTGCAGTATGTACTGCGGTTTGGGTGAGTGCGTAGTAAGAAAGAGTTGGGTTAT
>JALKAD010000001.1:2952394-2972782 GCA_024500015.1 Ulva compressa | reverse complement strand
AGCGGCGCGTGACGCGGCGGTCCGGTGGGAAGAGCTCGGAGCAGCGGGGGCAGTCCCGCAGGCTCGGGGGCTCGCGGAAGGGGCCGGCCGTGATGGAGCCGGGGAGTGCGAAGGGGGAGAGTGTGGAGCGTGTGAGCCATGAGCTGAGCGGGCGGGTGCTGCGGGATGATGACATCAGCGGGCCGATGCCGCGGCTCGCTGAGGCGTCGGGGTCGTTGTCCAAGTCCGGCGGCACGGCGCGTGAGAGTTCGCCGACGCGGCTGCCGGACAAGAAACGGTCGGGCAGTGGCCGGTCGAAGAAGTCGGGGGGTAAGAGGAGCGGGCGGAAGCTGGCCGAGGCAGGGGGGGAGGGTGGCCGGAGTGGGGGCAGGGGGGACAGTGGGGGCGGCGGGATGAGCGTGCCGCACCCGCACGTTCCGGCTGCCGGAGAGCAGGCCGAGGATGATGATTCTGGGGGGGAGGGGGCGGAGAGGAGCAGGCGCATGGCGGGTGATGCAGAGGAGGAGCAGAAGGGCTGCTTCGCCAATTTTTGGGGCACGAACCGGAAGAAGGAGA
Organism: Ulva compressa; assembly: GCA_024500015.1. Taxonomy (NCBI): domain Eukaryota; kingdom Viridiplantae; phylum Chlorophyta; class Ulvophyceae; order Ulvales; family Ulvaceae; genus Ulva; species Ulva compressa. The sequence continues at coordinate 2,972,227 of JALKAD010000001.1, read as the reverse complement.
AGAAGGCACAGGCGCCGAAGGCGCCGAAGATCCTTGCACCGGAGATTCCGAAGGAGAAGGGCCAGGGCTGTGGCATTCAGTGCGGGTGCTGGTAGGTTCGCGGCGAGGGTCGGGCGCGCGGCACGGCGGGTCGTTTGAGACAGGCAGCGCATTGTGTATGCAGCGAAGGATGAGGTGGTGATTAGTGATCATGTGAGGCAATAAGTTACGCTGGCCAGCTTTCATAACGTCCACGAGGAGTTTCGTGGCGACTGGCGGGATGGATGTGTCGTTGTACAGCGAAGCCCGATCAGACATACCGGTACGTCAATTCATATCATTATTTCAGATTCTTCCCGGCAGACTAGAGTCTGCGACCACTTCTGATCGTTGCAGAGGTGCCTAGGTTCGGTGTAGCGTAAGACGGGATGTGCATAGGTGTTGCATCACGGGGATGTAAATAAGCCGGTCTCGAGCGTATCAGCAGCCGAGGCCACGCTGTGGTTGGCGCGAGTGACTCGCGTTCTTGCTTCCACATGGAGCGTGTTCGCGTACGACTAGCACACAAACTCCCGCGCGCGTGCGACGGGCACGATGTAATTTGAGCTGGTCTTGCCTGGCAAGTGTTACGTACAAGCCCGTAGCTTCAGAGAAAGCTTGAGCAGACCGTACTGGCATTTGTGCTACGCGTCCACGTTTTCGGGAGTTCCCGCTGCAGTTGTTGTCAACAATCCGCGCGCTTGAGCCATATGATGTACATATGAAACCAACATGATGAGAAACGGGCATTGACGACAGGCGCAACCTGTGTTGCCCGGTAGTTGAGTGCACAGCGTGTGCACTGTAGCTACAAGTAGGAACGGTGACACTGCTCACATGGACGAGAACAGGCAACAGGTGGCTTGACCCAGACGATTCAGCAAAACATACACTGGAGACTGCCGACTTACGTTGCTATATTCAACGTCTTATTTCAAACGTTTTGCATACATTGTGGGGCTGCACGCTGCAGGCAGCAGGCCACTGTCCACGCCTTAAAATGCCCTTGGCGACCCTGCGCACACAATTGCACCCCAATAGCCTCTTGTGCCAACATCTAATCAAATTGATTGCACTGCGGAGCCAGTTTACCCATGTCACGACCTCTCCCGACGATGGCGCAACAGCACTCGAGAGCAACACGCTGCAGGAACGCAGGTGCAATTCAAACGACGTGAATGAGCTGTTCCTCAAGCTATGTATGCGTGATGATAGGAACCACGGCCTGTATGTTCATCAGCATGTGGCAATTGCTGGTCCAGGCGAAACCGCGTACCCCTCCTCAAGCAGTTCGGCCGTGACTTGACAGACGAGGCAAGGCGGGGACTACTGGATCCGGTCATAGGACGTGATGCCTTGCTGCAACGCATGGTTCACGTTTTACTGCGTCGTACGAAAAACAATGTTCTACTGCTGGGCGATCCAGGTGCTGTTTCTGGTCAGGCGACTCACCAGGTGCCTGCTGTTCGCTGCTTACATACTACCGCACATGAGGTTCACTCTCTTGCAGATCCATAAGCTGCTGCAGGAGTGGGCAAAACTGCAATTGCAGAGGGTATAGCGCAAGCGATTGTATCTCAGGTGGGCTACCAGTAGGCCTACATACCACGCACAATGTGACCGCTCTCCAGCCAGCCTACCTGCACAGCCTCTGACCCAGCGCCGAACCACACTCAACGCTGTCTGCAGCCGTGGCCCTCTCGCGTTCGCGCATGCTGTCAGGCAGCAGCACCCCACACTCACCCCAGGTGTTCGTGCAGGCGCACTCGAGGTTGAACAGCAAGCGCCTGATCAGCCTCGATGTTGCGGGCCTCCTTGCTGGAACACAATACCGCGGCACGTTCGAGGAGCGTGTCCATGGCATCCTCAACGAGGTACAACAGTCACATGGCACTGTCATGCTCTTCATCGACGAGGTCCACAACTTGGTCGGGGCAGGCGCCGTGCGCCCCCACCCCCTCCCTCCACCGCTTCCCATGCTGAACACTCGGCCAGAGCCTCCAACGGCTTCTCACATCGTCTCACAACCCGCTACAGAGCTCCTGTGGCGAGCAGCAGGAGCTCTGTAGCGGGTGCATGCGTCATTGTCACTGTCGACAGTGTGGAAAGTAGCTATCGTTCCGTACCGGAACTGTGTTAGCATGCTTTGCAAAGGCTGGTTGTGTCAGCAAAGGACGTGTTGTCAGCAGAAAAGGCCTGGATGCAAACGGATATCCATATCGACGTTTGCTGTGCAAAAGGCGGCCGCTTCATGAAACGCTTGGGCTACTTTCGTTCTCAGAGGGCCACACTGGCGGTTGAGTGTCCGCCCCACACAGCATAGGTATCACCCCTGTCACCCACGTGCGCATGTCTGACAGCGGCTTATCCGTTTGGCTTCTGGGTCCCAATTCGCCGGATCCGTTCCCGTCCTCGACCTTGCGGCCGCAATAACTCTCTCAGTTAGTACTGATTCATGCGTCTCATGCATCGCCATGCTTGCTTGCCTCTGTGTTCTACCACCTGTGGAGCAAACCTCCGAACCGTATCTACCGCAGTTTGCACTTCCTCCAGTTGACACCGGCCGTCCTGGGCACATCTGCAGGTGGAGGGCGCGCTTGATGCAGCAAACATGCTGAAACCCGCCCTCGCACGCGGAGCGCTGCACTGCATCGGGGCCACAACGCACGAGGAGTACGAGCGGCACATCGCGCGAGACGCAGCACTCGCGCGCCGCTTCCAGCCGCTCCCCGTCCCCGAGCCGACCCCCGCCGAGGCGCTCGCCATCCTACAGGGCCTCAGCCCCCGCTACGAGGCCTTCCACGCTGTGACCTACACGCCCGCTGCGCTGGAGTGTGCTGTGACCAGCGCTGTGCAGTACAGCAGCAGCCGGCGGCTGCCCGACGCGGCCGTGGACACGATCGATGAGGCCGCAGCGTTTGCCACCAGCCTGCCGGCCCAAGCTGGTGCCGCCTCAGGTGCGCAATCGCCTCCATCCCTCGGGAGTCGTATGGTGCTACCGCTGCCATAGCCGCGTGCAAACAGTCGTTCGTCGTGGCGACCTCGCCTCGTGAACCTTGTGAACCCCTCAGTTTTGGTCGCATTCGCGCTGCTTAGCCGCTGCCGTAGCTGTGGTTTGGGTGGTCACGGTGGTGGTGTGCCAGCACGGCTCGGTGCAGCGGAGTGCTGCGTGCTGCGTGCGCATATGTGGGTACACACGCGTGGCGTGCCCGCTTTCCAGCTGTCCGACGGCAGCACCGCCGTTGGCAATGTGGGCGCGTGTTGGTGCGACTGCTGTTGCGAGCTGAGCTGCGGGCGTGCTGCGTGCTGCGTGCTGCTGGCACAACTACCTGTGTTCCATTCAGTCACACAGTGGTGCTGTGCTGTGCTGTGCTGTGTGTTTCACTGTGATAGATCTAGGACTCAGCAGTGCCAGGCAACAGAGCAGTCTACAGGCAAGCATGGCGGCATGCTGATCAGCACAGTGACTAGAATAGTGAGAATAGCACAGCACCGACTCAAGCAGAATCAAGTAGACCACTGGATGTGAGTGAGTTTACCATGCTGCATCAGTTGCTTTCTTCTGTGGCCCGGTCAGTTTTGGATTAGTGTGCCCAGATTAGTGCACTCAAGTCCCACAGCAGGCGTAGGCAGACACAACAGTTGTCAGCAGGTATGAGCTGACCCCACAGGTGTCAGGGGTGCGGGAAAGGTGCAAGCAATCATAACAACACTTCATACCAACAGCATCCAGGAGCCACAGTACACGGCAGTGATGTGGACAGTGCATCGAGCACAGCCTGTCTTACTTGCCGTTGGTGTCTTGGTCATGGGGTGATGGGATAGGCAGGGCTGAATTGAGAGTACGCAGCTCTGCAGAGCTCTGTGAACCTCCCAAAAGCGTGAAACATTGAAGTGGGCAGGCTGACTCACATCTCAGGCATTGCAATCCAACTCACGATTGATCCTGGGTGTGAGTGAGCGTTTGGTTTGCTGGCAGACGCTGCTTGCCCTGTGCACTTCTGCAATCCTAGTGTTGCCAGGTCACCTGTTCAGCTGTGGGGCAGGGCCCTGCAGGGAGCCATGACTGAGCCTGAGCAAACTTGTGGCCAACACATCAACAAACTTGCAAGCATGCCTGCGCATCACTGCTTGCGTGCCCATGCAATGCACAGGGGTATGTGTGCATTTTGAGCTCATGATGCTATGAAAGCTGCACAGCTTGGACAGCCTGCAAGCTCGTTGAGCTTGAGGCACTGTTCAGGAAGTTGCAGCTCGAGCTGTGCAGAGCAGGCCACTGCCACTTGCGGGTGGCCAGTACGACCGCGCTGTCCATCAGAATCTGACGCGGTTGTGTGAAGCCTTGCTACACTGCGCTTGCTGTTGCTGGCACATATGTCCCGTACAGCTTGTGTCCCTGAGTGCCTGCTCAGGGTTGGCCACATTGCACCAAACTGCCTCACACAGACTTGTGCATACATCTTGCACACACCCACCCGCACCTTGCCAGATCTATCACTGTGTAACACACACCCACCCGCACCTTGCCTTCATCACCTCCTGAAGTTCTTGCTGCGACTGCTGCCCATGAGCAGGTACCCACCTGCCACAGAAGCTCCGGATGTGACTCCTGTGCCAGCTCTGAATCCTGTACACGGACGTCCTAAAAACCACACAAAACCACATCCTACTTCATTTGGACACATCACTGTTCATGCTTGACAGTACCTTGTGATGCAAAGCCATGCTTCACGGGTCTGCTGTGCTGCTTGGCACCAAGCCCCATGGGGCCCCAGTTGGCACCAGTCTGCTCCCATGTGCACACACAAACCAACACCAACCACACCACAACATCTCATGAGCACATCAGCATGCTCATGCGGAATGACTCAGCCGCACACCTGGGAGCTCAGCATGGTCAGTGCCATACACACTGAGCACACTGAGCACCCTGCACAGCTGTTCACAAACAAACACATTCTTGTTGACTACCACAGGGCACACCTGCCAGAGACGTGCACACACGTGCTGGTGGGCCGCCGGGCAAGTACGCAGTCGGGCCATTGCAATGCATGCACTGCTGCTGTTCGGCAGGTGTGATTGCCACACATGCACGCTCCTTCCGCTTGCCACTCGCGCCCTTGCCACAGCTACAGCGGCACCACACCTTCCTACGTCACGACGGCGTCCACGCCGATGTGAGCTGGCGATGTGAGCTGCCGCGCCCTCACCCCCCTGGCGCCTCCTCATGAAGGCCGCTCCATGAAACCCTTGGCCCCTCCTGTTAGCTTTTGTTAGGATTGCGGTACCATACCACTAGACTGCAATCCTAACACTTTGTCACCAAGGCCGCTCCATGAGCCCTCGCCACTCACCACATTGGGCGGTCCCGACGTGCCCCCCACCGGTTACACCCTGTTGGCCAACACCGTCCATGCTGCAGGTGCTGCGGGTGCTGCGGAGCAGCGCCGCCTCGAGGCCGCGCGCGCCGCCGACCTCCGCGCCTTCGCGCCAGCCGCCCACGCGCCACCACTCACAGGTCCGCCCCCGTTGACAGCGCTCACGGCCATGCCCTCTCCCCGCACCGCCGCTGCGCCCCGGTCCCCCACTGCCTCTGATGCTTGATGCAAGCACACCCCCGCAGAAGAACATGCTGTCTCATGTCCGAGGTGACCGCGCTGCCACACGCTGTGGACGGCAGTGATACCTGGTACGGCCGTATACGGGGAAGGGGTATCACCAGTGAGAACGGGCACCGGTGGGCAAGCGAGCATGCGCACTGATGTGAAAGTACCAGCATCAGTGATCATGTGCGCGTGGTGCAGGCAGCCGCAAGGCGGCCGCGGCGCTGCCAAAGGCGTGCCCGCACTGCGGCTTCCCCGTCCCCGATGTCGGCACGACCAGCCTGCTGTGTACGGAGTGCTCCTCCGCCTTCCTCAACATTCCGCAGCACCTGCTCATGCTCGGCGCGTCGGTCACGCCGCGCCGCAAGCCCAAGGCGGCCGCAGCCTCCAAACCCGGCGAGGGCGGCGCGGCGACGCGCGATGCCGCCGGCGGGAAGCCCGGCACGCCTGCGGTCGGTGGCGCCGCTGCGGCGGCATCGCGCAGCCCGAAGGCGGCGGAGGGGAGGCTGGTCGTAGATTCGGAGGCCGTGCTGCAGGTGGTGTCTCAACAGATCGGGATTCCGGTGGGACAGCTGCGGGGGGACCCTCACTGGTTTGCCGATCTACGGCAGGGGCTGCAGATGGCTGTGCTGGGGCAAGACCGCGCCACCCGGTGCGGCCTCTCATCCTGATCGCTTCACGCTTTGGCGCGTGGGGCAGCCGTGAGTGCTTGCTCTGCGTCCGAGCTTCGTGTGAGGAGCCGCCTGGTTGCCAGGTCCAGACTGCTTGGTACTGTGCGGCGCGTGTGTCTGCCTGGTGTTGTGTACGATTTGTGAAGCACGTGTGTCTGTGCCGAGCCTGAGATATTGTGGGCACGGCTTCGGGTCGCGGCAGGCGGGCGGGAGCGTCCACGATGGCGTGCTGCTGCTGCCTTCATGAGGCGGATGTAGGTGCACGTCAGTCAGCACGCATAGCGTCAACAGTGCATGATGTCATGTGATGTCGTGTTTCAGCGGATTACCTGATTACCTGACCAGCACCTCACGGGCATTCACGCTGTGTGGGTGCGGGAGATGTTGGGGTTGACTCGTGCGGTGTTGCTGCAGGGCGGTGATAGAGGCTGCAAAGCGCGCACACACGCGCGCGCTGCACGGCGGCAGCCTGTCGCGGGCGGGCAGCGTGGCGAGTGGCCGGGGTGCACGGCGCGCCCCCGCGCTGCTGCTGCGCGGACCGAGCGGCACGGGCAAGACGCTGCTGTGCCGCGCTGTGGCGGAGCAGCTGTTCCCGGACGCGTCGAGCGTGCTGTGGCTGGACATGGCGCAGTTTGCGGCGCCGGGTGCGCAGGTGCTGCTGTTCGGGCCTCCTCCCGGCACCGTGGGGCACGCGGAAGGCGGCATCCTCACGCGGCTGCTGCGGCGGCACCGGCGCGCGCTGGTCGTGCTGGAAGACGCGGAGCAGGCGCACCCTGAGGCGCAGGCGCTGCTGGCGAGCATGCTGCGCCGCGGCGCGGTGCAGGACGGCACCCGCACCCTCGACTGCTCGCACATGTGGCTTCTGGCGACGACGTCTAGCAGGCTGGGCGATGCCGCGGGCGCTGCGGCGGCGGGGGGGGGTGGCAGTGGAGGCAGCAGTGCGGCTGCGGAGGGCGGGGGGCTGGGCCGCGGGGCGGCTGCTGTGGGGGGGCCTGGGCTGCTGGGGGTGCTGAGGTCGGCGCTGGAGGCACCGGCGGAGCTGGAGGATTTGCGGCCGGAGGTGCTGCAGCAGATTGCGCAGCGGGAGCTGGAGGGGCTCGCGCAGCGGTGGTGGGTGTCGCACGGGCTGCGGTTGTCGTGGAGCGCGGAGGTGGTTGCAGGGGTGGCGGCCGGGAAGGCGTGTGTGGGTTTGGATGCGACGGGGGTGGAGGGGGGGGAGGGGAGCGGAGGGCGGGCGGGGCATGCGGTCGTGCTGGCGATCGAGAGCATCGATGCCCACTGCTGGCTGCATCTGGAGCGGGAGGGCGCTGGGGAGAACGTGCATGTGGCTGTGCAGGGGGACCGGCTGGTCTGCTCAGCACCTGAGGAGCCTGCGCCCGGCGAGGCTCCGTCGTGAGGGCTGCATTGTGAAGCGGCAGACATGCGGTTTGCGTTTGGCGGTTCTGGCATGCTCACCATTTCATCAAACACAGTTTGCAGGGGCAGCTCTCCCATGGGCAAAGATTTCGTGCGTCTAGCGACAGTGTATGCAGATTGAGCCGAAGTGTGTTTGTCCAGCAGAAACAGCGCAGCAGTGTGTATTCGCTGCCATGTGTATCCGCCTGGCCATTGACTGCCCTCAGCATTGCTCGATTATTGGCGTTGAGTCCGTGGCATGCGTATGCTTGCCTGACTCATAGCTGCATCAAGAATTGGGGGTGACCATCCGCTGACTCGTTGATCATGTGATGATGCCGGTCGCGCGCTGCTCCCAACATGATGCAGGTGCCGAAGAATACACCGCGAGCGTTGCCCGAACACGGACAGTTCTGCATGGCCGATACTCTGTCGTGACTGCACTCACCCCTCGGTGCCATGTACTCGGCGTATCTTCAGAAACGTACGTACCGACCTGTGTGTGTAACGCACTCAGATGGCCGGACCCGCACTGCTGCCCGGCAGTAAATATTGGCCAAAGCTGTTGTCGAATTCTAAGCGCCTTCGCGGGCTCACGGCGTGTAACAACGCTTCGGGCTTGTGAAGAAAGAATTTGCGTTACCTTACCGCAGGTTGACCGGGGCCCGAGAGTATGCGTGCATGTTCGACTTGGAGTTCGTCGCGCATGTTCGACATGGAGTTCGTCGCTCATGTGCCACGACGGAGATTGCGGGCCATCGAGAAAGCATCACGTCAACCGCACTGTTTGCACCGTTTGATAGTGCATCCCGGTCCATGCTACCAACAGGCGCGCAACGACAGCATAAGCTCCGTATCGCCACCGCGCGGTCACGCAAAGCTGCACTTGCGAACGTGTCACTGACTGCAGTTCGCCGCACCTGCGGCTGATCCAACTCCGCAATGCAGGAGAAGGTTACGGTCACACCGCCACATCAGTCAGCGGTGCCACGCGAAGCGCGTGCGTTTGCATCCCATTGCAGTGCCTGGGCTGCATCACCCTTGCAGGGCCTTGTACTTGTTTGGAGTGCTCACCAAGGCGCCGAGAACACCTGTAACACGTCGAACCTCTTCAATGTCGCATGCAGCACTCATGCAGTCATTGCTGATCAGCAATACACGGCTGTGAGGCCTGCCGTGAGGCACCATCATAGCAGTGTGTGGTCACATGTCGCGCTCATCGATGAGTGCGCATGGGCAGTCGCTGGTGCGGCCCAATATTGCAGCGCTTCACGGATGAAATGTTGTCCTTTCTTCAATAGGCCCACGTAGCTCCAACTGTGCTTGGCTTAATTGCGTCATCGAATTATGTACCAATGCAATGGACAGGTGTACGTGTGTCCAATGGGGCATGGCGCCATCTGCGCATTGAGAAGTTGCCACTGCTTCGGCGCGCACGTTCTGCCACAGCCAGCGCACGTTCTCCAGGCTGGCCATATTCCATTGATAGTGAGACCAAACCATATTGCCACATCCGTGTGCGCAACTTGCGCTCCGCCTGAGGCACACAAACGTCGACGCCCGACACGTCCTGGCCAGCTCCGTCATCAGCCTCTGACAGACGTTGTAACACCATTTATACTCCTGCTGAGATCTGCTACGGGTCTCGCCGTGCGCTGGTGCAGTTATTCAACCCCTCCAGCGACGTCGCGTCACACTGTCACGTCCGGCATGGAGCGGTGATGATCGCAGTCATTCACCCGACCTCGCCTGCAGAGGGCGACTCCACGATTCTATGCACTACATACCATGGCGAGCCACTGCGATCTGCAGGCGTGGTACTTTTAAGGCACCGAGTAGTACATCTGAAAACTGCACTACGAGGGCCGAGAAAGCGAGATCGGCCAGACCGGCCCCAACACGAGTGTCCACCGTGCACGTTCAACGACGCAACGCTTCCCAGATCAAGGACATTAGCACATTACTTACAGCCTCGTCCGTACATCACAGCCACGAGTGTCTTACACAGCGGTACAGCAACAGCTTGCCGTGCGGGCAGTTGCGGGCACGCACCTGTTCAATTGCTTCCGTCTCGTTGCTCCCAAGTTTCGCCTATACCTGTCGACACTGCTATCAAAAGAACGTTGTCCCGTGTACACCGCAGTCGTGCCCAAAGATGCTTCTGGCCGGGTAGGCAGCTGGTGACCAACGGCCCGTGCTTACACTCGGCAACATAGTGGCGCTCTACTCGCCGCGCAGTATCGCAGCAAACTGCTTGTAGTGCCTGGAGTGGAGGTGTTTCGCCGCGAGGTCGCCTCCCGTTATAAACTCTCCTTGTTGTTCTGGCTTGCGTCATGAGAATGACATGGGGATGGTTGCCCGGTGCGAACCAACGTCTGAGATGCTATGTGATATTTTGTATTCCATGGCAGGCGATGGGCTGCCTATGCTTGTCATGGGTCCAACTGTGACGTGCTAAATCATGGCGCGCGCGTGGCAACTCACGAGTGACGGAGTAAAGTCTTGTTGGCCGCTCTGGTTCCTGAAGTTCCAACTAGGTTCAAATATCTTGGGCTGGCTCCGAGTGATCGCTCTGGTGAACTGCGGTACACGTGCCACCCAGTTTCATTATGCACGAGCTCACCAAGCCGTCTGTATTCGCTCACCACGCGATAACAGTCGCAGCAATACGAATGATCAGGTAGAACGTGATTGGCACAACAGCGACGTCTGACTCACGGCTGTTATAGTCTTTCGGTGGGCCGATGTGTTGCAGTTGCCTGTGTCACCTCTCGAACTGATTGTCGTGCCTTGAGCTCTGATCTTGCAGCGAAAGTCACGAATAGCGTCACAGATGATGAGTGCTGCTCTGTGAGTATGTGTCTTTTTTGCACCTCGGCTGCAGTTCGCTTCCAAAGTGCTCACTGTGTGCATTGCTGTCGGTGCTCCCTCCCTGGTGGCGAATGCACTGGACGCAAATGATCCTGTCAACATCGAAACATGTCTGCAGTGCAACTCCTGTGGCTATGCTGCCTTGTTGCGAGCCCGGCGACAGCCCAGTCTAGTAGGTACAACTTGGAAGCCTCGGACGTGGTCGGCCAGATCAGCCGCCATTCCCGAGCCATTAGCTGCTCTGCTTTGGGCAAGTTCCAGTTGGTGCGGGTTGGGTACGAGTCAGATGGCCGGGTCTCCAACATGGAGATCTGCTGCTCACAAGGATCCACCATCTGGTGGGAGGGCCAGGCAGCCGGCGCTGGAACAGAAGCATGCGCCACGTTCGGTACCGAAGACGCCAACCGAGAGGGTACGTTCCGTCGTCTCCCTTGCTGGATCGCTGCAGCTGCTCCTTGCATGCACTGTTGCCACTTTCACACCCACTCGCCCCGAGCGATGCCAACAGCACAGCTGCAGGCCCCCACCCCCACCCGCAGGCACAGCAGCGTCCGAGCAGCTATTCATCCACCAGTCTGTTTCATAGTCTTTTAGCACCCATGTTGCCTGCGTCTCCGCACCAGCCCGCTCGTCGTCTCGGGTTGAACCACCCATTCGCGAGGTGCAACTCCCCCCGCCAGCACTCATCCCTGCAGCACAGCCGCATGGGCTGGCCAAACAGCAGCTCCTGCCATGATCCGAATCCGCAGACACACACAGGAGCCACACACGCCACTTGTCTGCAGACGACCTCCTGTGTGAGGGCACGTCCGTCCTGGCGGGCATCAGCCTGGCTGCATTCGAGGGCAGCGCCGCCCTCGTCGACCAGCCATGGACCCAGATGTGCGGCAGCAGCAGCTGCGGCATCATGTACGACCCAGCGACGTCCTCTGTCGTGTGTGGCCAGCCGGGCGTCGCCCGTGGGGCGCCCCCGCCATCGGCTCTCGTCTGCCCCCTCGACGCGGTCGTGGAGACCATCTACATGCACTGGGACGAGTTCGGCGTCCACAGCATAGATGGCCTCGACTGCCGAGGTGTGTGCCCCCTCCGCTCGATGGCCAGTACCTCTATGGCCAGTACCTCTCTGCAGAGATCTCTGCAAAGAGCTCTGGGACACCGGTGTCTATGGGGGACCACAGACCACATGCAGCTGGCCCAGCAGCCCGCACGACCAGATCAGTCACGGACCGACCTGTGCGTGTGGCAGCACTCTGCTGTCTGCACACGCTGCGATCCAGATCTGTCCTCGTTTGGAGGCACATCAGCCCGGTAAGGTGGAGGCCACATGGATGCGTTCCGCTGACGCACATGTTGGAGGCCACGGCGGCCACACGCCACTGGGCCGTGCATGCATGCACTGCCACACCTGCTGGCAGATAGTGCACGCCATGGCCGCCTGCGGCACGCGGGTCGGCTGCGTCCGGCAACATGACGCGAACCTCGACCATACTCGACCGGTGGCCGAGCGGTGGTGTGTGTCCGTGCAGCGATCTATGCCCCGGCGCCGCAGCAGGGCGACCTGTTCTCCGACGACTGCGACGAGGACGCGCCACCGACCCAGGTCGACCTGCGTTGCCAGGGCTCCCCCCTGGACACGTGCGGCTGCGTGCTTGTGCCCACCATCTCTAAGAAACCCTACTACGGCTGCATCCTCAGCGGCTATGTCGCCCAGCAGCAGCTGCCGCTGGTGACGCTGCCGGGCGTCATCGAGCCCGGCGCGGACCCCGGCTGCCAGAGCGACCCCAAAGCCACCGTCCCGAGTGGTGCGCCCGCCCCCGTGCGACTGTCCTGCGAGCGTTGATGCACGCTGCATGCAAGCCGGCAGGCACAGCCGTGCTGCTCAGGCGGAACTTGTGGCGTGCAGCATGCCGGTGGTGTGCCGCAGGCTGATATCGGTGTAGATGGAAACCGGGCGATGGCAGATCAAGCTGTTGCAGCTGTTGGCAGGCTGACTGCCGTGCCCGTTGCTTGTGTGCCTGGTTCTGGGCGACATAGCTCCGCGGATGCAGACTGCGTGCGAGGCGTGCAGGGGTGTGGTACACGGTCAGCGGTGCGAACGGGTGCCTGACGGCGACCGGCCGCAACGCGGTGGAGTTCTCGCCGTGCGCCGACGGCGACACCGCGCAGCAGTGGCGATCGGCGGAGGTCGAGGGCGCGGAGTGGGATGCGCTGGAGTCGATGCAGTTCCCCGGCATGTGCGTCGTGCGGGGCGAGAACGGCGGCGTCACGCCCGCCTGCTCCTGCGCGGAACTCACACTCAAGGTGCGGCGCCATGCTCTGGCCGCATGCATGGCGCACATGCATGTCAACCCCTGTGCACATGACTCCACATCCCTGCTGGTGCCGTGTGTGTCAGGCACTGGATACATTCGTATCGATACGCTGACAGAGCGTGTATCAGTCTTTGTGCGTGTGTGGGGGTCGCGGGTGTGCTAGGCTGTGCACAAGGGCCTGACACAGCCACATTGTGCAGCAAGCGGCTGGAGTGGTTGGTGCGCCGGCAGATCCGGTGGTGCCCGCCATCGCGCCCATGGCGCCGGTGGCCGTGCCGCCTGCCCCCGAGGCTATTTCCCCTGCTCCTGAGACCACGCCGCCAGCTCCCGAGGAGGTCATCACGCCTGCGCCGATGGCGCCGCTCCCGATGGAGCCGCCTCTACCCGGCCCCGGCCCGGCCCCCGTCGCAGGCCCTCCGGCCCCCATGCCAGCAGGGCCCGCCCTGGGCCCAATGGAGCCCCTGGTCGCGCCGCTCCCGGGCCCCGCGCCCGGGCCTGTTGTGGCCGGGCCACCCGCGCCGGGCCCAGCGCCGTCGCCGGAGGAGGACGACCGCAGCGCGCGCCGTGACCGCGACCGCGATGAAGAGGACGCAGTGGACCCTGACTTCAACCCCGACGAGCAGGAGTTCCCCCCTGACAACGCAGACCCCTACAACCAGGGGGAAGATGAGGACCCGTACGCGCAGGAGGACCCTTACTATGGTTTCGACCCATACGCGGAGGACCCATATGCGGAGGGTCGGCGGCGCCGGCTACTACAGGTGGCACTGCCAGAGGTGTGTGGGCCGCTGCCGCCGCTGATCATGTGGGAGAGCGGCGGCGTGTACGAGCTCACGCCGGTGAACCCCGACGCGCCGCAGCGGCTGCCGGGCGTTACAGCGTTCCTGGACGCGACGCGGCCGCTCGGCGGCGCGAAGAACGCGCAGACGAAGCTCGGGGCGCCGGCAAACCTGCCGAGCAACTTCCGGGACCCGGCCGTGTACAACCCGCTGCAGGTGTGCAGCTGGCAGCGTGTGCTGTGCGGCCCGGACGGGCCGCTGCAGGTCATCTCAATCGGCGGAGAGGGCCTGTTGCCTGCGGAGCTCCTCGCCAACGTGCCGCCCCTGCGCGGGGTCGCCATCTTCGGCGCCACCAGGCAGGACTCCGCTGGCGGGCTGCTGCCAGACATTCCAGAAGACTCCCAAGTGCGGCCCCACCCGCTACCAACTATGTCCGCTACCAACTACGCGGCTGTGGTTGCTGCGTCCGCTGCACTATCTCTTGCTTTGATCTGGCACATCTGTGTGCTCGGGCCGCCAGATTCGGCATGCATGCTCAACTCGTCAGCCGCGCACGTCCATGGCAGGCCGTTGTTTCGTGTGAACAAAGCCAACAGGTGTCAGGCCGCCCGCGGGGTCCCCACATGCAACGGCGGTGGCGGCATCATCTCAAACCCTGCCGCGGCGCGTCACAGCAGACCGCAGCATCATCCGTGCCCCGTCCCGCGAAGGCCCGGACCGCTGGGTGCACCCCTGTGCCGGGCACATGCGTGAGCTGCGCTGACTGGCGTGCGCGTGCGTGTGCAGATCGTCGCGATCCACCTTCAAGAGACCAACCTCAACGGCACCGTGCCGTGCTCTTGGGCGGCGGCCGGCCTGCAAGCGCTCGGCCTCTTCCGCAACAGCTACATCACCGGGCCTCTCGAGGTGTGCTTTGCGGCGGTCACAGACGACAGCATCCACATCAACATCGCAGACAACAGCGCCACCGACCCCATCTGCGGCTCCGGATCCACGAAGAACGTGCTCTCTGCGCAGCTACCCAAGTGTTCCGTCCTTCGCGGCGTGGAGACGGTGCGCTCCCTCTGCACGCTGCTCCGCCCGCAGCATGTGCTGCCTGCTTTGCAGCCGCATGCGCCGCTCTCTCGCCGCACCGCCTGTGCTCGTGGCCGCCTGTGGGGCACACTGTCGGGTCGTGGACGGTGTCATGTGCTGCCGGTCTGGACGTGAGATGCATGCTGTGCTGTGGGATGGCGCGCTGTGCGGCCGCATCCATGGGGTCGCCTGATGTGCAGTCGAATGTTCCGGTGTCTCTGGCGGTGAACGACGACACGAGCTGCGAGGACGCGGCGAAGACGCTGCGCACCTTCCTCGTGGACAGTGTCGGCTTCGCGATGGACCCCGGGGAGGTGACATGCAACGCGACCACCGCGTCGCGGCGCCGGCTGCTTCAGAGTTCGCCCTTCCCGATGATGGCAGAGGTGACCGGCCCCGGCGCGGACTGGGTGCTCGGCAGCGTGCTGCAGCAGGACAGCCCTGTGTTTGGCGATTTGGAGGACGCGTTTGACGGCGTGCTGGAGAGCGTGGCGGCCGACGCGGCGCCGCCGCCGCCGACGGCGGAGCGGCCGGATGCGACAGCGCCGCCGCCGGCAGAGACGGACAGCGATCGTGACCGCGAGGGCGCGGCGGCGCCCCCGGCCGCGCAGGAGGGGGACGCGGCGGTTGCCGGGGACGGCGGGGACGACGATGGTGACTCGACGCGGATCATCATCATCGCGGTCGCGGCGGTGGCGGTCGCGGCGGTGTTGCTCGCGGCGGTGTTCCTGTGCTGCCGGAAGAAGGGCAAGAAGAAGGAGGCGGTCGGCAGCGTGAAGTCGCAGCCGCCGGCAGCGTACATGACGGTCGACCCTGCGGGCGGCGGGGACGTCAACTCGGGCGACGCGTACCTGTCGGACAGCAACCGCCCGCTGCGCACGGCGTCCGCGTCGAAGCAGCCGGTGAGCATCGGCGACCGCGACGCGCGCAGCACGGCGGACAGCGGGCTAGTGCCGGGCGCTGCAGAGCGCAGCACGGTGAGCTCCGGGTACACGTCGATGCCGGGACCGCCGGGGTCGGCGGTCGCGGCCGGCCGACGCCGGCGCCGCGGCTGCGGCCAGAGCGTACCGCGCGGCCGCCGCACCAGACGCGGTCGGGCGCGGCCGGTGGCCGGCGCCGCGTGGGGCACCAACACTGCCGCGTTCAGCACCAACGTGCTGCCGGTGACGGGCGACGAGCAGGATCTGAGCCGCGCGCCGGGGTCGTCTTCGCCGGCGCCGGGCGCGCACAGTCCAGGCGTCATCGGCGCGATGCCGAGCACGTCGTCAGACGTGTCAGAGATGAGCGTCGAGGGCGACGGGTCGATGATCTCGCGCTCGCTGTCCAAGGTCAAGACGACCGGCAACGCGCGCCGCTCGAGCAAGGAGACGTCGCCGGCGCTGCCGTCCGCGTCGAACAACTACCCTCACTCCGAGGAGCTCGCGAAGATGTCGTCGCGCGAGATCCACCGCCGCATGCGCAGCCCGGCGGTGTCGGGGTCGCGAAAGTCGAAGGGCGGCAGCGCGAGCAAGGGCGAGAGCGGCGAGAGCAAGGCCGACGCGAAGGATGGCGACGCGGCGAAGGATGTCGACGCGGCGTCGGACGACGCGGCCGGCATCACGCCGCCCGAGAGCGCGGACGCTGCGGTGGTGCGGCCGGCGCAGGGCTACGTGGCGCCGCGGTCGCGACACCGGGGGCCCGGCGAGCATCACGCCGCCGCCCACGGCCTGCTGTCGCACGGCGTGACGGCCGCAGACGGGGCTCGCGCAGTGAGGCTGCGGCGGCCGGCCCCCGCCGGCTGCACCCCCACGTGCCGCTGTCCCGGGAGAGCGAGGTCCTCGATGAGAAGAACGGGATGAGCCTGCGCGCGGTCAAGCGGCGCGCGGCCGCGTCGGGCGGCACCTCTGAGCCCAACTCCCCCGACGAGTTTTCGACGCGCGTCGGCAACACCTTCATGATGGGTTTCACGGGGGAGCTCTCGCAGGACGTCAACACCGCCGGCGCGTCGGCCGGGGTCACCGCCGGCCTGCACGTGCCGGGGGACGAGGGCAGCGGCGAGGGCAGCCCGGACTCGCGCGGCGCCGTCAGCGTGTCGTCGTTCACGAGCGTCAGCGTCATGAGCGAGAGCACGACCGTGTACACAGACGTCGGGTGCGTGCGGCGCCCGTGCGCTGTTTTTGTGACCTTTTTTTCCTTTTCCCCTTCTTTTGACGGGGTATGAGGCGTCTGCCCGCCAGCCGGTTGCCGTGTGCTTGTGGCGCTTGGAATGGCTGCGGCATGCGGACAGGCACAGACGTGCCGGCCACGTGACCACATGTCTTCATGCCACAGCATGGGGAGCGCACAGCTCGGCCGACGCGTGGCGCTCGCCGCGCTGCCGTTTCAGCGTCCAGCCGCAGTGTTGTGAGTGGCTGCTGTCCCAAACACGGCTGCAGCGGCACCGGCTCACAGCATGCGCGGCGTGCAGGAACAAGGACGCGGACGGCGATGCGATGTCAAAGCTGGAGCAGGTGCTGAACCGGGTGCAGCGCGAGCTCGGGGGCCAGGTCGGCAGCTTCCGCCTGAAGGGCATCCGCCACCGCTTCACCGGCCGCTCCTCCCTCGTCGCCTTTGCCGACGGCATGTGGGGCGGCGAGTTTGCGCTCAAGTTCTTCAGCGACCCCGAGGCCGCGCAGACTGAGTTCAACATCTACCGCCAGGCCACCGTGCGCCGCCCTCCCTCACGCAGCGCACCTGTGTGAGCACAACTCGTTCTGCGGTGGCGTGTGCATAGCGTTCCGAGCGCACAGCAGCCACCGTCCGCCTGCATGCGTGCGTGCCAAAGCGGCTGACCGCAACCGCGAGGCATCAACTCCTGACCCCGTCAGTCCCTGAGCATGTGTTGGCCGATATCAGCAATGGCATATGTGATGCCGGGCTTGTGAGCGCGCACTGCCACATTTGTTTGCTAATTGGGCACCACTGCCATGGGACTACGCTTCTGTCCAGTCGCTCTATATGCATGTGCTGCCACCGTGCTGCCAGTTGACTCCGCGCCAGTGCAGCAACCGTGCTGTGTGCTGCCGTGTGCTCCGATTGAGAGCGTGCGAGTCCTGCACGCGAGCGCGGAGTTGTGATCCGGCTCCGTTCTCGCCCTCAGCCCATGCTCTGCTCTTGTTCTGGTGACTCGACGGCCACAGGCACGCCTCCAGGGCGGGCGGTAGATCTGGTGTGGCCGTCCACACCCCCACTGCCGTTTCTGTGTCACTGCACCTGCCGGCACAGTTGCGAGTGCGGCTGTGCGCAGCCGGCAAACCCTGGCCTGCCGCTGACGGAGGCGTCCGTGGTGCAGAACATGCAGATGGCGCTGCCGCCGGTGCAAGAGATCGAGGACAACACGGGCGGCGTGCTGCGGCTGAAGGACGGCACGCCGCTGCCGCCGTACCTCGCGATGCCGCGCGGCCTGCCGCTGCCCGACTGGTACGCGACGCACCGGCCCCGGCAGGTCGCGACGCTAACCATGCTCTCGCAGCTGCTGCACCGCCTCGAGAAGCTCCACGTCAGCGGCTACTGCCACAACGACGTCAAGCCCGCCAACATGGTGCTGCTCGACGCCGGCACCGGCCGCCAGCCGGAGTGGCACATCGTGGACTTTACCAACATGGCGCAGATCGGTGCGGCTGCCTGCCTCTCTGCCGCCCAGAGCTTGCCGCGCCTGTGCAGCTGAACCAATGAGAGGCGGTGCATGGCAATACGCAGCCGCCGCTGCTCTCTGCAACGCTGTGCTGTGCTGAGCTTGACAGCGTGGCGTTTTGTTGCTTCTGTGATGCGGACAGTTGGTGCTACGTGCCTCTTATGTGACTAGTTTGCCGTTGCTCCGTATTGGCGCGCCGTCCGCGGCGCTGTGGCCACGCGGGATCGTCAGCACTGTTGACACGGCCGGTGTGCGAAGCCGCTGCATGCCACGGGTCTGATCGGAGCTCGTAAAGCTTGTGTGCTCATATGCTTCGCAGCTGCTGAGCGTGAGGTGATCGTTCTCGGGAGGCACGGTTGGGCTTGTGGGCGGCTGTGCACTCGAGGAGTGGACGCCTTTCCATGTGCCTCCCGGGTCACTCTTTGCTGCTATGCATGTGCCCGCTTCATGCTGCGTTCCAGTGCTGCCGCTGCCCGCTGCGGGCTTGAACAGTCCTTCCGTCGCGCACGCGGTTCCGGGCCTCAATGCCATTCCACCAGCGCCTGCTGCCGCCCTCTGCTTCAACACTCTCGCCACTGCACTCCCGCTGGGGACAGCAACCGGCGCATTCGGCAGCCAGCGGCGGCGGCGCCTCTTTCAAAACATTAACGCAGTCACTTCATCGGCGCTGTCATTCATGTACCAAATTGAAAAGAGAGTGCATGTTGAAACTCAAAGCATGCCGAACGGGGTAGGATGTCAGTAACAATGCAGAGATGGCATGTCAAACAATCGCTTGAATCTGAGACGCTCTCGAATGCTGAGGATGGTGTGGCCGTGCAGGCTCGCAGACGCGTGCGCGCTACACGCTGGAGTACGCGTCCCCGGAGGTCATCCGCGCCGTCGGCGCGATGCGCGCGCACTACGTCGCCTGCCAACCCTCGATGGACGTGTGGTCCATGGGCGTCATCGTCTTCGAGGTCCTCACCAGCAAGCCGTTCTTCCCGATGGACTACAACCGCGAGGCGATGAAGGACGGCCTCATCGGCCTCGAGCCGCTGCCAGTCGAGGAGGACCCGCGCCTCTTCTCGAAGATCCCGGCGGAGGGCAAGCTGCGTGCGACGGTCAAGATGATGCTGTCTCGGGACACCGAGAAGCGGCCCTCGGCGGCGATGGTGGGCCGGGCGATCAAGGAGTGCCTGCGCGAGCTGACCGGGGAAGCCCCAGAGGCGATGGACGCGTCGCCGGTGAGCAGTTTGAACCGGGATGAGAGCACTTCGGGGCTGTGAGGGTGTGGTGGTGTTTGGGGCGTGTAGGTCGGTGCGGACTTGGAGGAGATAAAGCCTGTGATCCCAGGACAGTGCGTGCTGGCAGGCAGGCCGATTTAGGCCGATTTGTGACACGGTGTTGGCAGCCTGCAGGTTGTCGAGTAGGTGCAACGCGGATGTCGATTGCACGAGGGTGTAATGCCGCCGGATG
>JALKAD010000001.1:2940941-2952294 GCA_024500015.1 Ulva compressa | reverse complement strand
GCTGTGTGTCCCGTGAGTGTTGCCATGGCTGCCTGCATGTAATGTGAGGTGGTACAACCGTGTCATGGTCACCAATGGCCTCTA
This sequence comes from Ulva compressa, assembly GCA_024500015.1. Taxonomy (NCBI): domain Eukaryota; kingdom Viridiplantae; phylum Chlorophyta; class Ulvophyceae; order Ulvales; family Ulvaceae; genus Ulva; species Ulva compressa. The sequence continues at coordinate 2,952,210 of JALKAD010000001.1, read as the reverse complement.
CATCCCGCCGGAATACCAGTTTTTTTTCGTGGAGTTTGGCAAAATCCTGGTCAAATGCACAGTCGAGATGGAATCCCGAGCTGTCACAGCACATGTGGTCTCACTGTGTACGGCCAGCCCGGTCTGCATAGCCATTTCCGTGAGACAACCGGCTCATCTTGGGACAGGAATACCCAGAATTTTCAAGCGCCCTGCAGAGGCCTAAGAGACAGACTGACAGACAGCACGGTGCCTGGACTCACCATGGTGCCCTCCAGTGTCCCGTGGACTCAGTGACAATCGGGTGCCTGTGTTACGTGATTGCAGGTGGGCGTTGCTAGCTCGGTCGAAGGCTCAGCTCCGGAAGCCTTTCCCCCCATCCCTGTAGATGCGATCAACTCGTACTCCCAAACGAACGATCCTGCTGGGTGTCTGTGTGGCTAATCAGTGCGAACGAGACATGAGTGAGGCCATGTTACGTGGTAGGCCGGCCCAACTGGAATTTCACAGTAGTTGCTGTGGGTAATTACTATCCACAGCCGCAAGCCGGACGAGCGGCTCTACGCATGGCCATGCGAACAATCGCGTTGCAGCGTTGGTACGCTGACACCCCGGCGTCAGATTGGCTAATGCGCCAGCGTAAGGCTTTGTTCCGGCACATGTTGATCATTTTACTGAGGCTGAGCTGGTCCCCTCTCGCGAGGGAGTGTTGGTGTACACCGCCAGCGCCCAGCAGCAGGCGACCACGTTACAGTGAATCTTGCGTACGCAGGTACTGTGCATCTGTCTTCTCAGTGCTGTGTCGTGGTCGCGATAAAACAGGCAAAGGTCTGCTTGCTGGGAACCGGTTGCCCTGTCGCGGGTCACCATGTGTCCCGAGAGGTGTCCGGAGGCACCGGTCGGTAACAGTGAGGGTGCTCGCGTACGCCGTCGACGGGCAAGCTATATACAGTATCATCGCAATCCTTGCCTACAGTAACGCAAGTTTGCATCTGGCCATCGCGCCTTGCCGGAGCTTTCAGTGATCAACTCGTACGTACGAGTATACGTATACTCGATCGGTGAATTCGCTGGTCTACACATCACTGCTTTCAATCTGTGCTGATCACCGCTGTGACTAGTCACGGGAATAATTCTTGGGTAGACCGCAGAGGCAATTGCGGTTACATATCCGGAGAAGCTGCATGAAAGTGTTTGCGTACCTGTGCTAATGCCTCTTCTCCCGATTGGGTCAGCTGACCACCTGCTTTGGTCACACATGCATGACAGGCGACGCGGGCGAGATAGCTTTTTTAAAATGCCATATTTCAAAGTGGCGGTGTTCACAACAAGCACAGATATGCATGATGGCGTATCTGGTTGCGTGTATGCGGCATGTGATGATGATCTTGTAAACTGGGCACGCGATCCGCACGTATACTTCTGTAGATGCCGTACTTGGGAGAGTGATCTTGCTACGCCACAACGGGCCCTACTTGGGAGAGTGATCCTGCTACGCCACAAGGCTGGCGCTATCGGCAACGCCAGCCTTGTGGCGTTGTCGCCACAGCCTTTTCAAATACCTAATGGCATGCATCATGGCCTACTGCTGCCTAAGGATGCAAAACAAAGGTCAATTATCTACCTGCATTGGCTTTTGCATGAGCCTAGGCCAAATCCTACAGACATGCATGTCCCATTACATGTCCCATCATCACATCTGAGAGCCTATAGCATCAAGCACCTGTTGAGACAGCATGTTCTGCCCTCCTACATCCAGCCCATGGGCCCCACACAGACACAGACATTTGTTGCTCTGACTAAGTACATGATAGTAGACCTATGCCACTTTTCCATCGTTCCGATCTTATCACCATCTGCAGTGTATCACCATCTGCAGTGTGCCTCGAAATCTGGGATCTGGGCGTTGAATTAAGGGCTTTGAATGAAAGCCTGAGCTTTGAATGAAAGCGTGTATCTGGAATCAAAGTGTCAAGGCGTGTAACTTACCAGTAGGCCAGCACCAGCAAACTGCACTAGCCAACTGTAAACGTAAATTGTGGTAGCCATGGCACTCCCAGGCCATGAATCTGCAATCTAGGGGCTGATATAAAGTGCCACATGCAAGATGGTCAGTTACAGATACATCAGGAGCAGTGATACTCAAGGAGAGACGGCTAAATAGGAGACTGGCTGAATGGAGGCCTGACGTGGCACGTACGCCTCACGGCCTGTTCTTGTGACAATTGTAAAAGAAAACAGGATCGAGCATCATAACAAGACCATGTGGGCATTTACCACAGCATCACTGCAAGCAGGGGGGCAGAAGCAACTATACCACGATGTTTGAAGGGTGCACCAGGCCCAGCCCTGGAGAAATTTAAAGGAGGACTGTGAAGGCATGGCAGTCACAAGCAGACGGGCACCAGCCACACGGCATTTCTGTGACAGCAATCTGGGCCCACAGGCTACAGCAGACATAGACGGGTGGATTCAGACCAGCAGATCCAGACCAGTGCAGACAAGGTCCCCACATGATTTCACCTACACCTACAAGCCAGCTCTTGGCGTTGATCTCTGTGTAACACGGACAAGCTGCCACCAGGCTCAGCATCTCACAAGTCTACTTGTACGAAATACGAATGCTACACACCCGGGTGGTTGCCTGGTCTGTTGCCTCGAGGACTTGAGCTCAGCGCTGCTAGGTCCTAGATCTATCACTGTGTAACACACACGGGTGAGGCAGCGCCGTGGTTCCACATGCTGATGTGGTGCCACGCAGCAGGCATGTGTTACACTAGTGATAGATCTAGGACCCAGCAGGCATGTGCCAGTTCTGCCCAGGATTCTGCGTGGTGATCCATGCTGTCTGCTGTTGCCTTTCCCGTACAGTGTTCACAACAGGTTCGCCATGCACTGCATGCTCACTGCTACTTGTTCACTCCATGTGCAGTGCCTGCTGACGTGTGTTCTTCCTCCAAGGACCATGTTGGTTTACCAGCATAGCTGGCTGTCTCTGCAGATGGCAGCTTGTCTGTGAGGAAACCTGGACCAGCTTCCCCATCTGCATTCGTTGGCCACAGTACCACTGCTTGCATGCCGCCGCAGCCATGTCAGCCACAGTATCACGTGCACGGCCATAGAATCACATGACCTATCAGACCTGATTGTATAGCAGAGCTGATGCAGGCCTGCGGATCCATTGCGGTGACCCAGAGCCACGCATCATAGGGAACAGCAGCCACAGCCAATAGGACTGTGTGCTCCTGGGACGGCATCAGCCTGGGCCTACAGTGTGTGTGTACGATGACGATGACATTGACGTATCCATGAGGAATAGTGAAGCTGTGCAGCACTAGAGAACATCACAGAAACTAGGATGTGCTGGAAGCACAGGCAATGTGGTCTCTTGGACACAACAAGTTTGTTGCATAAGGCAGATTCAACTGCAAGTAGCATCAGCAGGTGGGAACCCAGGCAAGGTTTTGAAAAGCACAAGGAGCAGCAGCACCTGATCAAGCCTGGACAGCACCGTTGCAAGCCCTGGCCACAGGCTGCTGCTGTGCAACATTGCTGTGCAACATTGCAATGTACATGCAATGTTGCTGTTGTGAAATTGATGCAGCTTATGGACATGACAGAGCATCATGATTCATCAGGGCTTCCAGCATTGGGTCATGCATAATCAATGGGGCTTCGTGGGGTGGGGTGATGGCATGTCATCACACACACGTTGCTGCTCTCCAGGGCACATCTGCCTCGACCAGCAGTGACGAGACATGCAGTGGTGAATCGGCGAGATTCCAGTGGTATCTTGGTATCTCCACCCACAGAAATGTCTTGCAGCAGATGTCCAGTGAGGGAGCGGAGCAAGGGACCTGGGAGCACTAGCACTCCATTGAGCACTTCTTCTTGCCAAACTGGCAGCTGCAGCACTCAATGGAGCTCCAGGCCTGACAATGCCTGACACTGTGCCAGGCTGGCAGTGCTAGCCATGCACTGTGTGACAAAAAACCTATATATTATGTTGCAATTGTGACAAGAGGGTCAACCAGAGTAATCAGAAGCTCCATGCAGGTGGGCACTGGCCACAGGTGCACTTCTACATGAATGTGGTGTTCTAGAATTATTACACTGCAGGTGGTGAGCTGCAGGCACCTCCTGTGGAAACACTACATGGCAAGCACCACATCTCAGTGGAATCCAATGATGAAAGGATGAAGCAGAGGTTTCACAGTATACAGTGATCTGCCCATAAGAGCCCCAGCTGGAGCCAGGCCTGTGCTGTTCAGAGTTTGGCATAGTGTGTGTTGCACAGAGAAGCGTGCAACGAGATGCTCACACCCTCAACAGCAGCATGTATGGGAGATCTAGCCCAGGAAGCGACCAACAGCTGGTGCAGCGTTGCTGCTTGCAGCATTGCTGTTTGCAGTGTCCTGAGGCGTGGCTGGATGGTCCCCCAGCTTCAGTATGGCACCAAATGCAACAGTCATCACAGGGTCATCTGCCACATTTCAAAGATGTCCTGGCACCTGACCTAAGCATTTATGACTTCGGCATGATGCCCTTGCTCAGCTGCTTCAGCAAGTGCCCCAAGCTGTGGGAAACCCCTGCTGCCACAGCCCCTAGCCCCCCCAGCACCCCAAAGGTCTCATGTTGTGTCAGCTAGCTGTTGCCGGCCCAGCAGCTGCTGCACCTGCATCCCACTTTCCCATGCCCCACCCAAGTGACGCTGCCCTTTTCCACTGCCCTTTTCCACTGCTGCACCAGTGTTGCCAGCTGTATGCATGTACTGATCATCGAGAGATCATGGAGTCGGCCTGGCTGTACACAGGTGGTGGGCACTGGCAACGGGCATGCATGGGCGAGAGCACACATCAGGAGGTTGCACAGAGCAGGTATACGTAGGTAGCTTGTCGGTGGCTTGCGCAGCAAAGGTGAACACAGGTTGCATGCAGTACCCCCACAGGCCCCAGTAAAAACCTCTGACCACAACAGGGCAAGGGGCTTGTGATGGTTTGTCTGTTTGCCTGTTGACTACTCTGTTGCCTCGGCACTTGCTGGGTCCTAGATCTATCACAGTGCAACACAGGGCAAGGCGCAGAATGTCACCATGTGCACTTCCATGGAGATACCAAGAACGCTGCACTGGTCACGGTGCCGTGTCAGGCGGCTGTGCTGCTTGTGCTGTTTGTTGTAAATGTAAATGTAAATGGAATTACTTGCCGTAGCCGACTAGGCCATTGACATCTCCGGCGAACCGGGACCCAGGAGCCGAGGAGCCTTGTGTGTTGTGTGCTTGCTTCCCTCAGCACCGTAGAGGCTCTGCTAGCTCAGTGCTTCATAGTGGAAGAGTGGCAACGCATGCGCTCGTGTATCGGTGGATCAGCCGGAATGTAGGCGTCGGGCTGGGCAAGGACTGCCACCAGCACCTCAGCCACCGCCTGGCCCTGCAGCAGCCTCCTGTAAATAAGCAGGGAGACACATTACAGAGGTATGCTCTACAGGGTGGTAGAACACAAGGGCAAGCAATCATGGCAATGCATCGGACACAGAAACCATGGCCGAATGCTGTACTTTTAAGTAAGTAGTATAGGGCGGGTAGCTCATGTGAGCCTCTGCCCCGGTCAGAGGTTCGCCCACCAGCAGCCCACCAGGCTGACAATCGCTCCCACCAGACAGTAAGGCAAGCATGGCGTGCCGGGTGTGTGAGTGCCGGGAGCCTGAGTCCAGTGCCCAGTGCTGGTGTCACACCTGCACACATGTTGATCTCTGTGTAACACGGAACACACTTGTACATGTCAAACTGGAACTACACATGGTGACTACAAGCAGATGCTGTAAAGTTTGATCACTGTTTGAGGCAGAAGAGAGAGGATCAGAAGAGAGAGGTACAGCCCCCCCCACACCCCACCCCCCCAACCCCTCCCAGCCAGAACGGACTGATCAGCTGGCACAGGTGTCACCAAAACGGCCATACTGCAATGTGCCACAGCACTGACTGCATGTGCTGACCAAAGAGTGGATTGACAGTATCTATGTGAACTGTTGCAATTGCATGTAGTCAGATGGATGTGGCAGCACACACATACATGTACATTGCACTGCCAGTGTTGTGCATCTAAATGTAAATGCAAGTAGTTGCTGTAGCCGATTAGGCCATTGACATCTCTGTGTTGCTCGCATCTGCACTGGCCTGGCATTGCCAGTGGTGCAGCTGATGCAACATGGCCTCAGTGCTTCTTGGAATTGGCCCTGCAGAAGGGCCGTGATGCAGGCTGTCCGACAGTCATGGATGGCAGTGCGGTGGTTGCGTGATCGATGGGTGTCCTTGCGGTTGCCATTGATGGGCCCGACACCGGTCGGCTTTGCTGCCGTTGGTTTTGTTGACCCTCCCGCACCTCAATCCGATTTGTGTGTGTCAGTCGGATAATTTGTGCCAACACATGCTGGTATTGAGATCTGCAGCGACGTGCTGGCACGTGGGCAGTAGCGAAAGCGTCGTTCGACGCCACACACGTGATCGCGTTTTCTGCCGCGGCAGCGATTTCCCCTCCCCCGCGGGGGAGGGGAATCGAATCCGGATCTGATGCCATGTGTGCATGCATGCATATACTACTTTCGCATCTCATGAGATCTTCGCTGCACAGCCACAGCGGCGCAGCACAACACAAGTTCGTGTTGCTGCGCAACAACGCACACGAGGGCAAGCAATGTCAAGCTGCGAACGTGGTCACAGACAAAGACGGCGATGTCCATGCCAGCTGCACAGGTAGGCACGCCAGGCATGTTGTGCACACGTGCATCCTCGCGGCCTCGAAGGGGCCCCCCGTGGCCAGCACGCGTGGTCAGCAATTGAGCTGGATTCGTAGTAGCCACCGCGAGCGCGCCCGGGCGGCACAATTGAGATCAGGCAATGCATGGCCACTGCATGTACTGGTTTGCATCACTCATGCATGCTTGCATATATGATGTGTGGCCTGTGTCCGCCGGCACCTCGTGCAGTCAAATTCGGTAACCCAAATTCGGAGAGAAGGCCACCGCCGGGCTTTGGTCAAGACGACAGACATGGGGCTCGCGTGGGCGTACGTAAACGCATGCCGCAGCAGCAAGCCCAACGAGGTTACTGCAGAGATGAGGTGCAGATGAACAGTTCGGCTGCAACGCCAGCGACTCGGAGAACGCAGGTGGTACAGCTGGCGGTCAAGTCGACGTGTGCACCAGTACAGCGCCGAGCGCGCACTGCTGACCATGACGCCAGCAGCTTCGGCATCAGCACGGGTAAAACCAAACGTTCACGTGTGGGAACTCGCGCACATGTGAAGGACCCCTCTGTGCAGTGTTGATGTTGACCAACACTGCGAACGTTGTGAATCGTTCGTATACCACCGCGCGCATTGACTTGCCGTTGACTGGCACGAGAGACAGAAACGTCGAGGACAAGTTACATGTATTCGGGGCGATATTCATGATGACGTCTGCTGGTGCGGGTGAAGAGAGGGCCTCATGAGCTGTCGACCCCTGTTCGATGTGTCACACGCAGCGCTCTCTTAAGCTGCAGTTCCCAGGCATGCAGCTGCCCGAACAGTGAGAGAGGCACTGGAAAGAGAAACAAGCATCCGTATCAAGCTGCTTACGGCCTGTGCCTTCGTCATCATGGACGCACGGTTTTGCTCATCCGGGCGCGAAGCTATGCCACGACCTCCGGACGAATGACAGGACTGACACACACATGCATGCACGCGTGTTCAGTCGGGGTGACCGAATGCCATGCTGAATATCACTCAGCCGGAGCCGTCGCCGCTCTAAAACACAAATTGAAGCTCGAACTCGCGAACACATCCAATACCTGCACATACGAGGTCACCCGCCCATTGCAGCTTGTGTTATGGTTGCTCCCGTGGACGCTCGATTATCTCTTGGCTTAGCCGTACACCGCAGTAGCCGCATGCGCTAAACATTTCATTTCTTGCCTCGGATTTCCTGCACATTATTTAGCATACTATTCTTCCAGTTGACGCGGCTGTGGTCTCCGTTCTCCAGGCCATGCCACGTGAGGGGCCTATCAGCAGTGAAGGGGAGACCTCATGGTACGTCCTCTCTGACGCCTCGAGACATCAATCCATTTGAACTACCCTTCCTCATGAATCGGCCGAATTCTCCAATGAGTATGCGCTTGTAGCATGGCTTGATGTTGTGTTTTCGAATCCAGTGGCCAGCCCGAACAGCCACGCCGTGGACTACAGACACCGTGTGCACTGTTTAGCTCCCCATTCTGCCATTTCCATCGCCTTGCGCGTGTATTCAGCGCCGTTTGTACGTGCAGGACTGAATTCATGGCGCTGACGAGGAGATCATGGTGCGGCACCATATCCCAAGCTGTGTGTTCACGCGCATGTCGCTAGTGAATCTATGATATATTGGCGTCGCGTTCAATTTGATGTCATGCAAGCTGGGCTGGGTTGCATCGGGTCTCTGAGGCGTGCACTGTGGCCTTCGGCGCAGCAATGTCCTTGCCACCGTAGATCGTCACACGGCGTGCAGAGAGTTGCCGAATTGGGCCAATGCCTTACCGTTCGATGGTCGTCCTGTGCTTGCGCATTGCCATTGTGGCGTTCTCGCGCATTGATCTATTCTTGACCGCTGCAGCGCGCTGTCTGACATCGCGAGGGCCAGACGATGACGGCCAGTACGGAACGAATTTCAAAAATGAGATGATGTACGTCATTCTCCTCATCGACGATCCACGAACTCATTTTTTTGGGGATAATTTTGCTGTACATAGACTCTCAGCCATTGTCAATGTGCACGGCCTTGTTCCTGCGTAGGCACTCGTTGCTGGCTGAATATCGGATATTGATTTGATTTGTAGCTGATGACCACCTCGTCGAACGAGCTCAGCAGGATCTAGGTCACCGTCGCCCTGGCCAAGGGTTGTTGACTTCGGCCGCGCTGTCCACGCGGCTGTGCCGCGCGTCTTGCGCTCTGCAATGTTCACACATGTGTACCTGTGTGTTCTGCTATGGGAGCTTCGTGGCAGAGTTGGCTTTTGAAGAGTATATCGGTGGGGCACTTCATGTTCCATGTGTGTGCAGGTTCGGCGACGACGTCCCTGAGGACACACATGTTAGGCTGAACGCTGGTTTGCTTGCAAGCTTGCAAGAGGGCAGGGCTGCTTCAGGTGCGATCTTCAGCATGGTACTGACATGCCTGACGATCCAGCTGCATGTCTGCATTAAAATTTCGCCTTGCAGTCTGTAACGTCGCCCTCCGTTCGAGTCGCAGCGCGGTGAAGTGAAAAGGCACACGTTTGACTTTTGACTTTTGATGACAGCATGTCCATGGTCGGCATGCACGCGTGCAGCTTGCCCCCAGGCCATGGAAATCTGTCGCTCTCAATGTGTTAGAAACCCCGCCGCGCGGCTGAGCAACGTCGCGTCTTCGGGCATGCAGCTGCACATGCGACCACGAGCGCCCAATCGCGCTTGCCTGCCTAGCCTGCCACGGGTAGCTGCGGCACTTGCGGTGTAAAACAGCCCGTGCGAAACGTAGCGATTGCCGTGCAGGGAAGTCTGACCGAGTTGTCAGCTGGCTCGAGTCGTCTCGTACACAGATGGCGTCGCGCTCGGGCAGGGATGTCTGCGGGACGCAGTCACCGAGCTCACCGTCGTGTCGCGGCTACACAGCACACAGCCCCGCACATGTACAGTCACGGCAATGCCGCTCGCCTCAGGCCCAAGCGCGCCGGCCTTCACGGAACGGCCACTGCCGCCACAGCAGCCGCCCTGCATGTGATGGCCGTCTTCCCGCTGGCAGTTGCCCGTACTCCCTGCAGGCTGCTCCGTCCATGGTCAGCCACCACAGCCACTCTGCTGGCGCAGGCAAGGCCCCGCACACCCGCCCCGTGGTCATCCCTGAAGTGGATGAGGAGGATGATGGCGGTGGCGGTGGGCTCCTGCCGGTCGTGTCCGATACGACCGGGCATTCGTCGTCCCGACTGTCCTCCTCCCGCCTGTGTGACCTGGAGAAAATGCTGAGTGTTGACTCTGACACCTCTCGAACGTCGGACAGCGCCGGCGGCGCCACCAAGTCGGACAGCTCCTTGGACTCATGTGTGATGTACACCCCGTTCTCCGACAACTGGCAGCCGCGGCAGGCGCCGCCGGAGCTCTCGCCGGTGCCGAGCTGCGACTACATGCCATCCCACAGCTCTGCAAGCCTGCGGGATGCGCTGCAGTGCATCGCGCGCAAGTCGCATTCGTCCAGCAGTGGCGATGCCACCATGACCGCGCTACAGCTGCCGCGCCGCAAGGTGCTGCCGCAGTCCGCTTGCGCGTCCCCCGTCGTCGGCAGCCCCGGCCGGCCGTGCACCCTGGAGCGGTCGGTCACGTGCCACGCGGGCTCGCAGGGCGTGGACATGGCCGTCGCGATGGAGGCGGTGTTCCACAGCATGTCACAGCTGCACGTGTCGCCGTCCGCCGAGCTCGCGAGCCGCTGCCTGCCGTCTGTCACGCTCACGACGTCGTCGCTGGCGCCGCACACGAAGCACAGTGGCCTCAGTGATATGCTGCACAGCCGAATGGGGAGCTGCCCGGGACCTGTGCCGTGCGTGTTTACACCTGTGCGGTGCGGGGCGCGGGCAGGGGCCGGGGATTGAGCACGGGCCAGCGGATGTCCGAGCGCGATTTTGTTCATTTAATTTTGGCAATGTTGTGAATTTTTTACCGCAGAGCGGAAGGAATGAGCTATGCAGCAGAGAGAGAGTCAGTAATAAGCTATGAGTAGACCATTGCCTGCGGCAGGCAGCTGTGGGAGGTGAACCCATCAAGGTGCCGGCGTCTTTATGAGTGCGTTGTGGGTAGGTATAGGCAGGTGGCAGTCGAATGCAGCCCTGTACAATAAGTGCAAAGCTACTGCAGTTTTTTCACGCAGAGTTTGCAGAGTTTGAAGCCCAAGGGCAACAGTTGGTGGACTTGTTGTGCTGTGTAATTCATCTTCTTCAACGCGGCAGCGCATCTCACACTGCGCGCAGCTGCGGGCACACAAGCCCCAAGGGTTGTGTTGGTTATTTTGCATATTCTGATGGACCTAGACTCCGAACACAGCAGCCCCTGTTCGCCAAATCCGGTGGTGATGCCACGTGCGCCACGGCGACCCATCATGGATAAGATCCAAATCCGCCATCAGTTGTCTGCAGGCTCGAGCAGGGCAGTCTGCGACAGGAGGACTCAATGACTAGGTAGTCAAGGTTCGTCAAGCTTGACTGGAGCAGGATGTCGCATGCATGCGCTGTGCAGTCCTGGGTTGGTGC
>JALKAD010000001.1:2899576-2922587 GCA_024500015.1 Ulva compressa | reverse complement strand
CAAACTGCCTGTATCACTCAAAAGGCAGGGGGCCGAGTTGGACTAACACCAGGGATGGCTCACCGTGTCAAGGGAGTCCGCTCCGAGGTCCTCGATGAACCGAGCGTCGGGGGTGACCTGCATGCCGAATTGGATATCATACGCCACTCAAGCTACAGAATTGCGATGCTATGCCTGTGGTGCTGCAGCCTGCGCGGCATGCAGGGCTCACCTTCTCCATGTCCAAGCCCATCTGGTCCGCGATGACGTCCTGGACATCGTCAATCACAGCCTGCACAACGGGCAGCGACTGATCACATTTAAGCCTCGCATGCCCATAATCAATCGCTGCGAGACCATTTCTCAACTGATCGTAGTAGGGTACCGCGCAGCGACGCAACGCAGAAAACAGCAAGCACAGGCTAAATCTCGCGCAGCTTGCAGCCTCAGGCCTCAGATAGCATTCATCTCATAACATTGGGTTGCAGCTGAGGCGTACCGAGGGCACAACGCGGGCAGTACGGCGTGACTGCATTGCCGAGACCGGCGCCCTGACCTGCACACAAGCCCCACGTTCTACAGGAGCCCTCGAAGTAGCTTTCAGGTGAAACCAGAATCATTAGGATAGCGCTACGCGATACCTGTACACGGGTAGCGAACATATTGGCGATGGAGACGGCTTAAGGGGTTGAACTGACAGCGGGGACGACTCTGGCGACAAGATGCAACAACTACCGCAGCACAGCTGCCGGGGCGATTTATGGACTTTCCGTGCTGCTGTTCCGGTTGCAACACGGGATTGGATGGGCGCGGCCGACGTCGCACGCGCTCTCCTTCTCCTATGACACATCAGATCACCTTGCCATGCATCCGAATGGCCGCCGTTTGACGAGCCCCGTACGACTGCGCGCAGCTGCCCTTCCCCGACCTCGCCAGACATTTCCTCCATCTCGCGCTGTTTACAGATTGACAGTTGCGATGCCGGATCGAATCGCTGCGCAGCCGCAGAGTGTGTTGAGGTGAGCGCCAGACGACATGTATGGTTTCTCATGTTGCACCAAGCTGTGCTGACGTGCCACTGTCTTGTAGGACACTCGAGTCACGCGCGCGTGAGCTCCTGCTGGCTGCATGCAGGAGTGATAGAAATGAACAAAGGCTGTGTTTTGAGTTGCAGTAATGGATGGCTGACCGATCGTGTTGTACCCCAGGACTCGGAGAACTCCGTAGAACTTGTCTAGGAGTCTGGGTCAAGACCTCGAGCGCTCAGCCACTTCGATGCAGATATCTAGAGGTACGCGCGTGCACGCTTTGACTGCCCCGATCGCGCATGCTCGTCCTCGTACCGTACCTACAGTCCTCTCTGGACCTTTCTAGAGCTGATGTTCTCATGCAATCGCTATATATGCGGGGACTCTGTATCGATCGATATATGGCATACCGAGATCCTCCGCGGAGCGGAACGACCGGACCGCCTGCTAGCGGCGCTGCGCTCTCTAGAAGCGGCTCACCAGGTCATCCATCGGAAGCAGAGTGCAGCTGAGGGCGTAGATTCTCTCTAGCATGGTGTCGCTTGCTTTGCGTCCGACTGCCGGGGCTTCTGCATCCTGTTTGGTGGGCATCAGCACAGCTGTGCACAGTACCCTGCAGGGCCCTGCCAAACGGCAGGCCGCATGCCATGCACATAGCCATTATATTGTCTTCTTGCAGACAGGCCTGATGCTGCCGTACAGGGCAAGGCAAGCATTTGCAAGGTCACACACCTGCCAGAGTTCCTGATGTGAGAATCACCAATGATATGATCATGGATGATGACAATCATGCTGCATGTTTCATGGAGATTGCCATAAATCGTGCCAATCTCCCCTATGGACATGACTGTCCACACCTCTCGTACACGACCCCGTCCATACAGCCCCCCAGAGGCGATCCAATAGATGACAATGACAACTTGTCCAATCATACATCTGTGTGTATTGCAGGGTGTTCTTGAGGGCCGGTCATGCAATCAGCACATCGAACGCACTGCCTCATAACTTATAGTTGAACTCAGCAACCGTCTGCATGTGTCTGTGTTGCAGGATGTTGCTGTGCTGTCGTCAATCGTCTGCATGCTGTGCTTACACTGCACACACGCTCGCGCCTAGCACCGCAAGGAACGCAAGGCCAGCCACAGCGCTGCCAGTGGTGAGTCCGTTGTGCTACACAACATGCCAACACCGCGCAACCATGCACACCGAGCGGCATGCCGAATCATGGGGACCAACGCCACAGCGGCCTCGTGGCCACACACGCCCTGCCGCAGCATGCTGCGTGCTGCGTGCTGCGTCTGCGTGAGTGCGGACACACAGCTCGTCGCAACACTCGGCCTGAAGTTGCTGCGATCCTCTGTCGCAGCACGGCACAGCATGGCACGCATGGGGCCATCACAGCATGCACAACGCCGCCCTTGTGCCTCACCACCACCGTCGGCAGGCGCAAACCTGCTGGTCTGGACCACAGCACGCAGCACGCCATGCGCCAGCCGTCTCATGGACGTAGCAACCACCGCGACCACAACTGCATGATGAACTAGAGCGCCCACGTCGCTTTCAATCACAGCCATTCTTGCATGATCATGCCGGCGAGTGCAACATGCATGCATTGCCACGCTGCAACTCCTTGCCCTCCTCGTCATCAGAGGCGCGTCTACAGACACACAGCAGAGCAGCAGCGCATGCATGCTGCGCTCCAACACACGTGCTACGCATGCTGCGCGTCGCGGTGCTCAGGGTGGCCGCTACCGGCAGCCCGCATGGGCATGTGTGGTCGTCTGCGCATGCCACACCACAGCACAGCACGCATGCGTTCACGCGTCCCTCACTCATCGTTACTCGTAGCTTTCTCACTCGTCTTCAGAGTCGCAGGGCAGCAGCGCGGCCGCGCAGTCCACGTCGTCCCCCTCAGCCACCTCCAGCGGCACCAGCGACATGCCCGGGTGCTGGAAGCACACAGCGTCCACAGCGTGGGGGCCCCGCAGCGCCACCCCGCGGTCTTCGCACGCCTGGTCCACCTGCACACGCTGCCTGCTGCGGTGAACCACAGCACGGCGTTGGCCACCACAGCATGCCCGATGTCGGAGGCACAACAGCCCGCAGTGGCCAATAGCTGCTGCGCCTCAGACGCAGATCAAGAGCCTGGGACTCGAGTAAGGCAACTTGAGAGTGCCACCTGGCGGCTTTGGCTGTTCAATGGGGCCGGTGCACATGGGGGCAGCACCGCAGCACAGGGTACTGTGGGGGTATTGTGCTGGAGACAGGTCATACAGGACGCGGCAGCGTGGCCAGTGTGGCCAGTGTGAACCATCGCCATGCATGGTGTGGCGCTCTGGTGCCGCATATGCATGCGCACATGCATGCATGCATGCACACACAGGCACCGCACCGACACGGGCTCGTCGAGAGACTTCAGGAGGACACGCTGGCAAGGCAGCGCCTCTGCGGCTGCTGTGCTGTGCGCCATGCTGTCGGCCAGCTGCTGCTTTGCCTCTGCATGCTGCGCCTGCACGCGCGCTAGCGCCTCTGCCGTGTCCCCCTCTGCTTCGGACAGCGTGGGCACCCCCTGCACGCATCACGGCAGGCTCTCGGCCCTGAACAAGACCGCCACGCGCACAGGCTTCTGGTGCTGCCCACCACCACCGGCAGGGCCATGCTGGGGGTGGCAGCACGCTGTGGATCCCCTGTAGACCTTCAGGATCGGCACTGCTGGAGCAGCGCTGGCAGTGCTGACGCGATCTGTGTCTTCAAGCATGAGGCGCACCTGTGGCCACAGCACAGCACAGCACGGCCGCACTGTGCACAGCCGGCCAGGGCACGGGTTGCAATCTGTACAAATGGTGGCATGGTGGATTGATTGTTTGCCTGTTGCCCGCTCTGTTGCCTCGGCGCTGCTGAGTCCTTGATCTATCTCAGTGTACCACAAATGGTGGCATAGAGCAGTGTGAAGCTCCACGCTGTGGCAGCGCAAAACAGCAGGTCAGAGAGTCAGGCTGCAGCACGCAGCATGCTGGCCCGCACCATCGGCCGCTCGCGCCACCAGTTGATGAGCAGCGTCATGCGTACGTCCTCCATATTGGCGCTTTCCAGCACGCCGTGCGCGTGCCCGCCGTCAAACAGCAGCACGTTGCCCTTCCGCGGCCAGCACAGCACACAGCACGTGGGCGGGTCAGGCACAGCGCAGCCAGAGTCCGCGTCGTAGGTTTGGTCGATCACGACGGTCGGGGCTGCAGTGCAGCAGACGCGTGAGAAGGCCAACTGCTGGCACCTGAATCGCCCGATGGTGGGTGGCTATGGTGCTACATTTTCCGTTTTCGCGTGTTTGCAGACGCCGCACACGTCCCAGGCGCGCACCGGCAGCGATACAGGGTACCAGGGTGCACCCTGCTCAGGCATCTGCATTGCACAGCGAACCCTGGAGCTGCCGGTGCATCCCCGACGACACAGCACGCAGCACAGGTCACACGCACAGCAGGCGTGCCACGCAGCGAGCGCAGCATGCATGGCGGGAGGCTCCTGAAAGGCAGGGCTACGCAGGGGTACGGTGGGGCAGGTAAAGTGGGTTAGAGCTGCGGCACACCGGGCCGCGGCACGGTGCGAGCCCACCTTGGCGCTGACGAGCCTGGTCGCCGGTTAGGTACACAACGGAGGAATAGTGCGGGTGCTTCATGGCGCCGTGCGTCTCGAGGGCGTGCTCGTCTTTGTCAAAGTGAAATGCGAGGCCCTTCCCTTGTTCGTACTTCTGCATGGTGCATGGGCCTGATGAGGACGCCTTGCAAACTGGGCACATGCAGACACAGCTCGCCAGACGCGTGTGAGTCGTGCCTGTACCCAGAACTCGACCCCGGTGAACTCCGGCGGCAGCATCGAGCTGGTTATGGTTTTGTGTATGTGGGCGATCAAGGTCTCTATGGCTAGGTGCGAGCCACTTCCGATCTCTTCGCTTGGAATCCATAAGTTTTCGCAATCTTCAAAGGACAGCGCCTCGCACTCGGTCTCCAGGCAGTCCTCAAATTTCGGAAAGCATGTGAGACGAAACAGCTTGACGCGCTCCAGCTCAAACGTCGTCATCGACTTGTGGAGACGGCGTTCTCCGTGAACACGGAAGGCGCAAGCGAGGCAGTAGCTCTAGCCCGACAGCCCGCTGCGGCCGCTGGCTTGCAATCTAAATTCACGTGTGATCGTTTAGCGGACACACATCGTAGCTATTCGGCGTCGATGGGCCGCGAGGGAGCGCCTGGGCTACGACCTGCGACAGTCGCTCGAGCAGCACGCCATGCATGCAGAAACAGATGAAAGCCCTGGTTCGATCGGCAGCTGGCAATACCTGCGAGCCACGCTGCAGCGGCTGCGATGCGCGTGGTGTGACGCTGCCCTGCGCGCAGCACGACAATCCGCCAGGAGCACACAGAGGGACCTCTAGCGAGGGGTAGGGTGGCGTCGGTGCGACACAGGCGCGTCTGTATAGAACGGCCTGCAACGCCTCCTCTACAGGAGCAGCATCGCAACAGAACGGCCGGCAGACAGAGCACCACCTCCCACTCAAATGCCTGCAGACCTGCCGCAGGGCCTCGGCAGCAGCGCGCACAATCGCAGCCACAACTTTCTGAACAACACACTAGCTAGAGCACTGCCAGGGTGTCGACAGGCATCTGCCGCAGTCCAGTGCGAAGAACAGGCACCTGCTTGTCGGAGGTGGCAATGCCCTCATGGATACGGCAATGTAATCATGCATACATGCAGCACATAGATGCTAGGGGCTAGAGTACATAGAGGCTAAAAGGTAGCACGTGAGTCTAGGACCTAGGTTGTACACATATGTGGCTGCGCGCTTGGTGCACTGGCTCGGAGCCCCTCAATGCACATATCTCGAGATACATCGAGTACATACACAGAGTCTAGAAGGTAGAGTGCCCCCGAGGTAAGTGCACATGAAATGTAGAGGCTAGAAGGTAGAGCGGTGCGGTGGGCCCCGCTGGTCACCCAAAGTATGCGGGTTGCTGGCCCGGATGCCACTTAACACTGCAGCCCATGCTGGGTTTGCCCTTCGGCACCGGCTCTCCCGCAATCATCGCGTCCATGGCCTGCCTCACGTCCTTGCCAGTGACCGGCTTCCGTGAGCCTGGCCGGGAGTCGTCGAACTGGCCGTGGTACACCATTTTCAGGTCCCCATCAAAGCAGTAGAACTCTGGTGTGCACATCGCCTTGTAAGCCTGTACAGCAGCTGGGTACATCACATGTGATGGTGATGGCTGTTAAGGTTGCAGTACTATACGACTAGACTGCAATCAACAGCACGGCGCGAACAATGGCAAGCCAGGACCACAGCTCAGCTGCAACTGTTCGCAGGTGTGCAATTTCTGCTGCATGTGCGAACGAGGCGCGCCTTTGCCACTTCTTGAGACTCATCGTACAGGTACGGGAAAGTGTAGTTGTTCAGTTCGGCGTCCTGTGCCATGAGCTCTGGTCCGTCCTGCATGAAACGTGCACAAGATGAGCTCTGCTGTACTCGCGCCCTGCCTGGCTTGCACACAAGCGCGGCGGTCATCTGGTCAACGTGGTGCTCACACCTGGGGATGGGTCTGGACGGAATTGGAGGAGATGGCCACAACGCCCACGCCCTTCTGCTGATACTCCATCCCAACATTTGCGATTTCCTTTTTCAGCATCACCACAAAGGGGCAGTGGTTTGAGATGATCATCACCAGGACCCCTTTTCCCCCCTTGACATCCGCAAGGGAGACCATCTGCCCAGTCTTTGGATCGGGCAGCTGCAGCACCGCATTCAGGTAAAGCTTGATTCATAGGGCTTGAAGCTTATTCATCGCATGCGCATTTTGCCAGTGTATGGATGTGCAGCGGTGTTCTGGCGTAAATTTGTGCACAAAGCAAGAAATCAGAGCGCGGCACCTTGAAGTCAGGAGCTGTAGTTCCGATGGGCATGTCATAAGACTCTTTGACGCCCATCGCTCTGATCTGTCTTCGGGACCTTTGAACACGTAGTGTAGGAGGAAAACGCCCGCTGCAAACTGATGTAGACCGCGAGGTGAGCATCCGGACACTGTGCACAGCCAACGTCGACTGAAAGCTGAACTTCACCCCCAAAACGACAGGAACAACGTTCTCCGCTGGCTAAGGTCATGCGCCTGTCGGCTTGTGTCTGGTTGATGTGGTGATGCGTCCTCGCTTTGCATCGCCAGATGCAAGTACTTACCGCGATACCTAGGCCGACAGCGGGAGCGGGGGAGACAAGCCCAGCTCGCACGGTATCGCAAAGACCCCGAGATGCTTCACCTGTCGGTCGTCGCGATCATCCACACGGGAAGCCGATATGTTCTGCACGTTTGCTACGTCCGATCTCCTCGGACGGCCTGTGGCTGGGTGCTGGCAACTGAACCAGTCAAGATCCTCAGCGCAGGACCAGTCCCTGAGTGCAACGCCTGTACCGCGTTTTCAGGATGTAGCCTTAACCGATTGAAAAAGTAGAGGTGTAACTTAGTGCGTCAGGCGCTGTGATTAATTTTTTAGCAGAGGCAGACGCTGCGCTCATCCTTGCCAATGGACGGAGGTGACGCAGCCTCAGCGGTGCGCGCTTGTGCCTCGAAAGCGCCGTTCAGCGATCGCGCCATAACACTTCATCAGCAGGGATGCCGTGTATCATGTGCTGGGGCGATAGACGTGCGTTTGATGTCTTACCGTCACAGTTTTGCGGCCTTGCACATGGAATGAACAAGGTGTCTGTGGCGCGCGACATATTGGCCGCAGATGGCCCGGTCTGGCATCAGCGTATTCCCACTGTAAATCAACAGCAATGTTGTAGGTAGGAGGCACCCAGCGTCCCCGCTTCACTGCCTGGCTCCGAGCCAATGGCTTCCCAACGCCTACCTCAGGCCGTTCATTGGAAAGCCTGCTCCTGGAGCAGCGCCGCATCCTGCAGCAGGTAGAACAAGAAGCTGGAGTCACTGATCACGTTCTGGGAAAGGATGCCGAAGCCGCTCCTCGCTCAGCCAAGACAGCCTATGCTGCATTTCTGTCAGCTCTATCAGCTGCAATGCACACGGACGTCGCGGGCCTAGAGCTGCAAGGCATAGCATTCGAGACATTCGCCTCCCTACAGCAGAACGGTTCTTCAGCTGGGCCGCCCGAGCTTTCACAGCTTCTGGGGACCAAGGTCAGCGAGGAAGAGTTTCGCAACGTCAAGCAAGCCCACGTTCAGCTGGCTGCTGCCAGAGAGAGCCTAAATCTGCCCGCTCAAGCGCGGCCAGCCGCTGCAACAGACAGGCCGCCGTGGAAGCCACGGTATTTCCAGCCATCGAGCGAGCCCTTGCCTTTCAACGCCTCCAAGGTCTTCACCAAGATGTGCGCCCCACCACAGCTCCCAGAGCCCACCACATCCGCAGCCACGGGTGCTCCCACCCCAGCCGAACTAGCACAGGCGCACGCAAAGCAGCTGCAGAGTGCTGGGGACGACATGCCGTCCACGCTCGACCTCGTGGCACCGGAACCCCCAAAGCCACACACGTCCAGCAACCAGCTGCACGGCGAATTGGACCGTGCCCGTGGGAAGATGACGCTGACGATGCTACAGCAGATGGTCTGCAAGATTACGGGCCAGTCTGCGCCTAGCAAGGGCGGGGATGACACGGTGCTGCTTCTGGTCATCCAGACACTGCTGCAGAATGCTGACCCCGATGCAGCTGCCGGCCAGCTTCTCGAGGTCCTGGGCTTTGACCACATGGAACGCATCAGCGACATCGTCAACCACCGTGAGGTATGCCCCACATTTGTTCCCTGCTTCCGCCTCCATCAGTGCCAGACTGATTGTGCAGAGAAGCCCCTTCTAGCCACTGCATTTCTCATGCCCAGACGGCCGTCGACGGACGCAGACTGCGACGAAGAGACACGTAATCTCGCGAGTAAAGTTGGCGTCTTCGCTGAGGGTGTTTTGGCCATGTGGGTTGATCATCAATGGCAGAGGGTGTAGCTGGTGGTGAGAGGTGCCTGAGCGGGTGCAGAACATTCTGGACAGCGTGAAGGCAGCAGTGGCGCTGCTGCGCAGCGAGGAGGAAGTGCCCGACTCTGCCCACCTGTCCGTGCTGTGCCAAGTCAACACGGCGTCGCAGAAGGCGATTCAGAAGATGGAGCGCAAGGCGAACAAGCGCAAGAACGCGCAGAAGGCCAACAAGGCGACGCCAGAGATCGACTTTGACTTTATCCGGGCCGCCGGCTGGGCAACGCTGCAGGTGCGCGGCTGTGCTGCTCGACACTGTTAGAGATCACACCCTCCTTCCCTTGAAGCCCGCTGAGACGTCCCTAGCTATAGCCGATAATGCGCGCGCGGCAGCATACAACAGCAGCGGGGCGCCCACACATGCATGCAGCCGGCTTCAGTGTGCGCAGATGTACACACCCCCGACATGGCATGCGCAGACCCAGCGGCGGCACACGTCGCGCCGCAGAACACGTACCTGCAGAGGCTGCTCTGCAATGCATGGCGCCCATGCGGGAGGGCACACCTGCACCCAGCCCGGTGTCGTGGCGACATGATCGATCACGATCGCCCACCGATGCGTCGCCATGCATGTGGAATTGCGGCAGAGCACCGTTTTGCTTGAGGCCGGTCTGACGAGTCGCATATCAGAGGCACCAACTCACAATTCAGGGACTCTGTCGGCCACAGGCACCTTGCTAAATGCGTGCGCGTGCGACAGGACGTTGCTCGGGGTTGGTCATGCAATTCACGCGTCAAACGCCGTGCCCACAACGGGTCACCATGCTCCATGCGCGCGCGCGTGTGTCCATGCATGTGCCTATGCATGTGGCCATGCAGGACACGGAGGTTGACCACTCCAACGTGCTCACGCTGGGCGACGTGGAGATCGCGATCGGCGACAGCACGGGCGCGAAGAAGGCGTTGCCGGCCGGCACCAAGCGCAACGCGTTTCGTGGCTACGAGGTCGTCGACGTGCCGGCGCTGGACCCTGGGAAGCTGCTGCCGCCGGCGGAGCTCGTGCAGGTCTCGGTGCTGGAGGAGTGGGCCCGCTCCGCTTTCAAGGGCTACAAAACGCTCAACCGCATCCAGTCCAAGATCTTTGAGGTGCGCCCGGCCGCATGCGCCGCGCCGCGCTGGCCTGCGCTGCCTCGTCGTGGCGCGTGCTGTGCTCTGGGGTCGTCATGCGTGCATGCATGCGGTTGTGTGCCTGCTGCCGTTACAACGCCAGCATCGTCCGGCTAGCCCGCCGGTGCCGCACGGGTTCTGTGTTTTCGGGCCTTTTCTTGTCTAGGATGGGCGATGCCGCCTGATCCTGGCGCGTATGCATGCGGGTCGTTCTGCAACCTCTGCGTGCAGCTGCGGCAGGGGCAAGTTTTGGGCGTTGTCACGTAGCATGCACGGGGACGCGAAGAGCATGATCGCGCGGTACAATGCCCGCATGCAATTGCATCGCGCAGTGCAATGCGCGCCGTACAATGCCCGCATGCAATTGCATCGCGCAGTGCAATGCGCGCCGTACAATGCCCGCATGCGTACTGCCCGCACGCAGTACCATGCCCGCATGCATGCAGACGGGGCTGTACAGCAACGAGAACATGTTGGTGTGTGCGCCGACGGGCGCCGGCAAGACCAACATCGCGATGATCTCCGTGCTGCGCGAGGTCGGCCTGCACCGCCGCGACGGCGTGCTGCACACCAGCGAGTTCAAGATCGTGTACGTCGCGCCGATGAAGGCGCTCGCTGCGGAGGTCACCCGCACGTTTGGCACGCGCCTCGCGGCCATCGGCATCCAGGTGCGGCCGCGCCCCGTGCTGCGCATGCTGCGCGTGTTTGACACGGCATATTTGTCACCCAGGAGCAAGGCTAGCAGTACATGCTGCGCGTGCTGGGTAGGCGCGCTGTGCGTGGATGAGGTGGGGCAGCGTATCACATCCTTTGCGGAGTATAGTTTGACCTGGAGAGTTGATGGTATAAACCAACCAAAAAAAAGAAAACAAAGCGGCCATTAAACAACTGGGTGTGTCCGCGTGTGCTGCAGGTTCGGGAGCTGACGGGCGACATGCAGCTCACGAAGGCGGAGCTCGCGGCGACGCAGATGATCGTGACGACGCCCGAGAAGTGGGACGTGATCACGCGCAAGGGCGGGGACGTGAGCATGGCCGCCTCCGTGCGGCTCCTCATCATCGACGAGGTCCACCTCCTCAACGACGACCGCGGCCCCGTCATCGAGACGCTCATCGCCCGCACGCTGCGCCAGGTGTGCTGCGTGCTGTGAAGCGCGCGCGAGCGTGAATGCTGCCTTGTGCTCCTGGCAGCACGAGCTTTCACAGCATGCACCAGCACGCCCCGGTTGTGGCTCATAGCAATTAATGGGGTGTAGCGGTGCACATGCAGCGGTGCAATTGTAGCACATATGTTCAGGGTACAGCTGGTATACCCTACACTTGCAAATTAATGGACCACCTCATCGGACAGCTGCTCTCGAATGTGTCCGTCAAAGCTGCTTTATTAGGGAATGCACAGCCAAAACTTGCGAGGTGAGGGGCTCAATCGTTGGCGGGAGTGCAGCAAAGCAGTTGTTGTGGCTACAGGTGGAGACGTCGCAGCAGATGATCCGCATCGTCGGCCTGTCGGCGACGCTGCCGAACTACAAGGACGTCGGGGAGTTCCTCGGCGTGCGGCCCTCCGGCCTCTTCCACTTTGGCCCCGAGTTCCGGCCGGTGCCGCTCGCGATGTCCTTCGTCGGCGTCACCGAGAAGAACCTGCTCAAGCGCGGCCTGCTCATGACGGACATCACGTACGACCGCATCGCCGCCTCGCTCCGCGCCGGCCACCAGGCGATGGTATTCGTGCACAGCCGTAAGGACACCGCCAAGACCGCCGAGGCCCTCGCGGAGCGCGCTGCGTCTGAAGGTGCGTGCTGTGTGCGCTGTGCATGCTGTGCGCTGCGTGCTGCGCCTGCCGGGCTCACAGTTGCAGTTTCCGCCTGGCAGCCATCTGCGCAGTGCACAGCTACAGTGCGCAAGCGTTAACGTGTAGTGCATAGCTGGGCACAAGCGGGGATGCATGCCATGTGCCAGCCAGGGTGCAGAGTCAGGGTTCCAGGCAGACACAGGGGCTCTGTGGCAACCTGCAGCCCGTGGGACACGACCATGCATGCCCGCTTCATGCTCTCCGCCACCGAGCGCAGCACGTGCTGTGCGCATGCTGTGCGCGCTGTGAGCCGAGCTCATGCGTGCAGGCGAGGCGGACCTGTTTTCGCCGCACGACGACAGCCCGCAGGCGGCGCTGGTGCAGAAGGACGTCGCGCGGTCGCGCAACGGCCAGGTGAAGGAGCTGTTCAAGTCAGGGTTTGGCATCCACCACGCGGGCATGCTGCGCGCTGACCGCAACCTCACGGAGCGCCTCTTCGCGGAGGGCCACGTCAAGGTCCTCTGCTGCACGGCCACCCTCGCCTGGGGCGTCAACCTGCCCGCGCACACCGTCATCATCAAGGGCACGCAGGCGCGTCCCCCCGCCTGCGCTGACCTCCGTGCATCTCTGTGTTACACTGCCTGCCGCCTGCTGCGATTCGGTTGCTTGCTTGCTTGCTTGTTGCTGCCCTCGCTGTTGGGCTCCTGCGTCGATCTCCATGTAACACTTGCGGTACATCGAGGCCCCGGCAGCGCCGAGGCCGAGGGGAGGAAGCGAGTGACGTCTACATCTGTCCAGCGGCCCCTCCCTGCTTTGCCACATCGAGGAGCTCCATGCCGTGACTGTCTACTTTCTACGACTTCCTCATCTCGTGTGTCCGCCCCTCGTGATCTCTGACGGCGGACAGCTCATGCATCGCACAGCTCCGTGTGAGGCTCCGGTTCTTTCACGCAAGCAGGCTTTGCATAATTTCTGGCCGCGTCATGCACGGATCTCCCCATGCCCAGTCTCAATGCACGCACGCTCCCATATGCCCCACAGCATGCAGCAGCGCCCAGTGCCGAACAGCAGCCTCCCGGTGATGAGCACGGCAGGCACCAGGCGCTTGCCACTCACAGCCACCGTGCCGGCAGCCGCTGCGCGCATCGGCAGCATGCGCCGGCACCACAGCGCGGGCATGCCGAGCGGGCGACCGGTTGGACTTGACCTTGCAGGGTGGACACAGTGCCATGCTGCGCGTGCTGTGCAGGTTTACGACAGCAACAAGGGCCGCTTCACCGACCTCGGCGTGCTTGACGTGCAGCAGATCTTTGGCCGCGCCGGCCGCCCTCAGTTCGACAACCTCGGCGAGGCCCACATCATCACCACGCACGACAAACTCTCCCACTACCTCGGCATGCTCACCGCCTCGACCCCCATCGAGTCGCAGTTCGTGAAGAACCTGCCGGACAACCTCAACGCGGAGGTCGTGCTCGGCACGGTGTCCAACGTGAAGGAGGCAATGGCGTGGCTGTCGTACAGCTACCTGCACGTCCGCCTGCACCGCAACCCGCTCGCGTACGGCATCACGATCGAGCAGGTCGCCGCGGACCCGTCGCTGGAGGGGCACCGGCGGATGCTCATCGAGCGCGCCGCCAAGGTGCTGGCCCCCCTCTCCCGCGCCCCTCTGCAGCGCTGTGTTGTTACTCTCCATGGCACGCGGCAGCGTGAATGCTGCGGCGGCGTGGTCCGGTGCGCGTTGTATTCGCACGCGCGACAGCGTATCTGCTTCCGGTCATGCGGCGCGAGGCTGCACAGTGGGTGGTGCTCACCGCATTGCCCATCAGTCTGCATTACTCATCAGTATTGTGTGGAGCAGCACCCGGGCGTGGTGGCTCACGTCTGGGCGTCAGCAGATGGCGCATAAGCGTCGCCACGGCCGAGGCCCGTGATAAGCGTCATGGGCGTCAAGCCGCTGCATGACGAGCCGCAATAGAGGCGGTTTCCTGTGCAATGAGAGCACACAATGCAACTGCCCGTGCTCATATCTGCCCATAATGTATAAGACACCCAAATTGTAAAACACAAGAGTAAACCGAGCAGTGTGTGGTGCGTGGTGGTGCAGACGTTGGAGGCGTGCAAGATGGCGCGCTTCGACGGCAAGAGCGGCAACGTGTACATGACCGACCTGGGCCGCATCGCGAGCCACCTCTACATCCAGCACGCCTCCGTCTCCACCATCAACGAAGCCTTTGGCCCCGCGATGACGTTCGAGGACCTGTTCTACCTGATCGCGCGGTGCTCCGAGTTTGAGAGCATACGGGTCCGCGACGAGGAGGTGCCCGACCTGGAGAAGCTGCGAGACCGCTACTGCCAGGTCGGCCTCAAGGAGGGCCTCGCCTCGCGCGAGGGCAAGGTCCAGGTTCTGCTGCAGGTGCGCATGCATGCAGCTCGTGTGTGTGAGTGTCCACAGGCGGCAACACATGCATGCGGCAGCTCGCGTGCCCATGCACTGGTAGAGTTGTCAGATGCCTTTGTACAGCAGGGAGGTGTTCTGTCTGCTGCGTGCTGGGGTTACGATTGTTCATCCGGAGGGGCGGGCGAGAGCGCCCCTGATCTGGCTCGTCATCGGCATCTGCATGAACGGGGGGCTCGGGTTTCCTGTGCTGGCGTTTGTGGGCTCGAAAGGTCGACCTGCGCGGTGGCGATGGCAAGGTGTGGCAGTGTGGCAACACCAAGCCCGGCCTGTGTCGGGCGAATTGTGATGGAAGATGTGGAAGGTGATGGTGCTCACAGGCACCCAGCACTGATCTGTTCCCGCGATCACTGCAACTCTGTCATCCAAACCATGCCGCAAGCCTCTATGTGACATCCACAAAGCCATGTCGCGACTGGCGGCGGCATCACATCTGGTGCCACAGGTTGACAGCTGTGCTCATCTGCCACCATGGCAACGCCGGGGGGCCTCAGACTGTGTGTATCGTTAAGAGCCGGCGGCGGGCGCGTGCAGACGTTCATCAGCCGCGGCCGCGTCGAGTCGTTCTCGCTGATCGCGGACATGCTGTACGTCGGCGACAACGCGCCGCGCCTCGCGCGCGCCCTCTACGAGATCGCGATGCGCAACCAGTGGGTCGGCACCGTCGCCCTCTGCCTCGACGTCACCAAGATGCTCGACAAGCGGCTCTGGCATGACCAGCACCCCCTCTGGCAGTTCCCCACGCTGCTCGAGGACCACTACATCACCAAGCTCGAGCGCTTCGGCCTCTCCGCCGAAACACTGTACGACATGGAGGCCTCCGTACGCTCCCGCCCCCGTTTGATGCCGCAACGCCGCATGCCCTGCCACGGTGTATGTACACTTACCGTGGCACATTGAGGGGCTGCAATCCACAGTGTATTTGCGTATGATTACGTGTCACTGCGGCATGCCTGCTGCGAGGGGGCCGGGCGCGTGGGAACCCGAGTGCGTGCTGTGCGTGCTGGGTTCAGGACTAGCCGCCAGGAGTGCACGTGTGCGAGCTGCTCGTCACACCCGCACGGGGAGTATGTCCGGTCCTCCATCAACACCGCCCTGTCCCTCCTCGGCAGATCAAGCGGTGTCTTGTGCGTGTGAGAGCGGCGTGGCCGTGTGTGCAGGAGCTCGGGAGCATGCTGCGGCACCCGGCCGGCGGCCGCAAGATCAAGGACGCGCTGGCGTACCTGCCGCGCGTCGCGCTCTCCGCGACCATCGCGCCCATCACGCGCACCGTGCTGCGTGTCGTGCTCACGCTGCGGCCGGAATTCCAGTGGCGCGACAGCGCGCACGGCCAGGCGATGCGCTGGGTGCTGTGGGTGGAGGACTCCCAGAACGACATGATCTACCACAACGAGGTGTGGACGCTCACGAAGAAGATGATGCAGGCGCGGCCCCCTCCTGTGCAACCTGCATGGTCCACATGCATGCGTGCACTGAGCGTCAGGTGTACGTACATGTACCTGAAAACATTCGGCATTGAAACGGTGATGCTGGAAGTACGCGTACGCGTCTGGGCGCACTGCACAGCGGCTGTCTGGCACGCTCGTTGCCACACGCATGCATGCGACACAGCGTGTGCTGTGCAGGAGCGGGAGCACCGCATCACCTTCACCATCCCGCTGTTCGAGCCCCTCGCGAGCCACTACTACGTCCGCCTCGTCAGCGAGGCCTGGCTGCACGCGGAGGCGTTTGCGGAGCTGCGGCTGCACGGCCTGCGCCTGCCGACGCTCGCACGGCCGCACACGGACCTGCTGCCGCTCGACCCGCTGCCGCGCAGCGCGCTCGGCCACGCCGCCTTTGAGGCGCTGTACGAGGCCCGCTTCACGCACTTCAACCCCATCCAGACGCAGGCCTTCCACACGCTGTACCACACCGACGAGAGCGTCCTCCTCGGCGCGCCCACCGGTGCGCCTCGACTGCGGCCCAGACCGGGCAGTCCAGGTTCCCGCATGCATGCACAGCGGCAACATGGCCACAGCAGACATGCTCACGTGCATGCACAGCCGTGCACCATGCACCAGTGCAGCTCCATGGAGCTCCACTGCCTCGCGACATCGGCATGCATGACCGGCGTCTGTGCACCACAGCCAAAGCCATGCATGGCAGCAAATGCCATGGTGGCATCGATGCCCCCTCGCAGCCTCCTGCACCCCTGCTGCTGCCTCCACATCGGAGCCGCTGTGCTCTGCGCTGGGGTGACGCGTCGCAGGACCCCGACGCAGCAGAGCCTGCGCATGCATGCCCCTTTCAGCACTTCTGGTCATGTGGGTCGATCGATGCATGCCAGGCTCGCGCCATTGTGAATCACGAACATCTCACGACATGATACCATGGCTGGCCAGCATGTCCGCAGGAAATGCTGGAATCAAGGCGGGCAGTTTATCACTATGGACCAGTCCCACGCTGATGAGAATGTATACACATCAGAGGAAGCCATGACTAGGCCTGTCAGGGAAGCAGGCGCTGACACTGGGCGCTACAGCTCCCCGATGCGATGAGAATTACTATCTCTGCAACAGGGTACCATATACTTGCAAATTAATGGATCGCCGTATCCGACAATTGCTCTCAAACATGTCCATCAAAGCTGCTGTTTTTGGGAATGCACAGCCCAAAATTCAGAGATGAGGGGTTCAACTTTTGGCGGGAGTATGGTGCACTCCGACGGCCGTCCTGCCTGCTCTGAGCGCCAGCATCTGCAGGTTCCGGCAAGACGATATCCTCCGAGCTGACCATGCTGCGCGTCTTCCTGCACTACCCCAAGGAGAAGGTCCTCTACATCGCGCCGCTCAAGGCGCTCGTGCGGGAGCGCATGTCGGACTGGGGCGCCGGCCTGTGCCGCCGCCTCGGCAAGCGGCTCGTCGAGCTGACCGGCGACGTCACGCCCGACGTGGCCGCACTCCTCGCGGCCGACGTCATCGTGTGCACGCCGGAGAAGTGGGACGGCATCTCGCGCAGCTGGCAGGCGCGCGCGTACGTACGCGCCGTGCGGCTCGTCGTCATGGACGAGATCCACCTGCTCGGGTCGGAGCGGGGGCCGACGCTCGAGGTCATCGTGTCGCGCATGCGCTACATTTCGGGCATCACCGGCCGGCCTGTGCGGTTCGTCGGGCTGTCGACGGCGCTCGCCAACGCACATGACCTCGCCGCATGGCTCGGCGTCAAGCCCACGGTGTGTGCCCCTGCCGTCGCGCCGACCGCGACATCCCGACAATCCCTGCCGATGCCTGTCTTGCTGGATGCCTCGTGCTGCGTGCTGTGTGCTGCACGCAGCTGGTGCTTGCTGGCGGTCACAGGCGTTGCCGTAGCGATCAGGGATCAGTGGTCAGTGCCTGTGGTGGCCGCTGGCGTGATTCGGCTCCGTGCTGGCTGCAGGGGCTGTTCAACTTCCGGCCGGCGGTGCGGCCGGTGCCGCTCGAGGCCCACATCCAGGGCTACCCCGGCAAGTTCTACTGCCCACGCATGGCCACCATGAATAAGCCCGCGTACGCCGCGGTGCAGTCGCACTCGCCGAGCAAGCCCGTGCTCGTGTTTGTGTCGTCGCGGCGGCAGACGCGGCTGACGGCGTTGGACCTCATCGCGTTTGCCGCGGCCGACATGCAGCCGTCGCAGTGGGTGCATCTGCCGGAGGCTGAGCTGGAGCAGGCGCGCCCTACATGCCGCTCCTTTGTGTCGATCGGGCTGCCCTGCGTATCTTGCCGTGCGTCCTTGTGGTGTGCATGTGTTTGATAGTTTTCCATGAACGCCTGCCCCGCTGCTCTGCCTCGCAGTTGCGCGTGTGATGTGGCGTTGATATGTGGTCACGGTTCCTTCTGATGGCATGCAGCTTGTCAGGCTGCGCGCTGCTTCGAACGCGTAGGGTCTCAGAGAAGGCCGGGATAGTGGCATGCCCAGTCTCCTGGCACGCACGAAACTGCCGACCGTTGCACTAGATGGTTCACAGCCATTCGTAGATAGCACATGCGTCCTTTGCCGACCCACGATGTGCCGACCCGGCAGCACAGCACGCAGCCAGCATGCTGCGCTGCGCCACGAGCCCCATGCTGCAGCTACGCCGATCGTTGGTTTGACCAGCATGCTGGGCCAACCACCATGCAGCTGCGTGGCAGTAACCCGGCGCGCGTACAGGCGCTGGCGACGGTGAAGGACCCGCACCTGCAGCACACGCTGCGCTTTGGCATCGGGCTGCACCATGCCGGCCTCAACGAGCGCGACCGGCAGCTCGTGGAGGAGCTCTTTTGCGCGCAAAAGGTGCAGATCCTCGTCGCGACCTCGACGCTCGCCTGGGGCGTCAACACCCCCGCGCATCTCGTCATCGTCAAGGGCACCGAGTTCTTCGACGGGAAGTCAAAGAGGTGCGCAGCACGCAGCACACTGTTTTGCCCACGGTCGCTGCTTCCGCGTTCTGCCGCTGCCGTGTGGGCGTCAACGGCCTGCCACGGCGGCAGTGCATGTGTGAGGGCCCGAACACGCACTATCGGCATGCGTTTCAGACACACTGCTCTTTGAAAATAGTGAGAGTGTTGCTGTTCTAGTGGGGGCTACCGCAGCAACATGTATTGCCACCTCTCTGGGAAAGCTGCAGCGCTATCTGCCTCCGCGGCATCCTGCATGGACGTTGTAGCACGCTGCATGCACAGCATGCACAGCATGCACAGCACGCACAGCACGCAGCACGCACAGCACGGCACGGTGCAGGTACGTGGACTACCCGATCACAGACGTGCTCCAGATGATGGGGCGGGCGGGGCGGCCGCAGTACGACCGCACGGCCAAGGCGGTGATCATGGTGCACGAGCCGAAAAAGGGCTTTTACAAAAAGTTTCTGTACGAGCCGTTTCCGGTGGAGAGCGCCCTGCACGAGCAGCTGACGGACCACCTCAACGCGGAGATCGTGAACGGCACGATCGGCAACGCGCAGCAGGCCGTCGACTACCTCACGTGGACGTATCTCTTCCAGCGGCTGCCGCAGAACCCGGCGTATTACGGCGTGCCGGGAGACGAAGAGGACGACGGGGAAGGGGCAGCGGACGCTGCGGCAGCGGAGGCGCGCAACGCAGAGCACCTGTCGGAGTTGGTGGAGGACAGCCTCCTCGCGCTGCAGGTGCGGCCTGCTGCATGCATGTGCCGGTTGGGATCAGTGTTTGTTGTGGCGTGGCGAGGGGCCGCGGGACCATTGTGATTTGTGCGCCCCGAGAAAGCGTGCGCAGCCTGCCTCCGACCCCGACCGCTTTTGCTCGGTCGCGATGTGTCACCCGTTTCTGATGCGCAAATGCCAATGCGTTTGCTGCTGCTACCTGCACAGGCTGCCGATTTGCGCACACGCGCTCCTGAGTGTGCTGCGTGACAGGCGGGCTGCGACTCACAGCGCGCAGCATGGTGCAGGACGCGGGGTGCATCGAGATGGACGAGGCGGAGGGCGTGAGCGCGACGATGGCCGGCCGCATCGCGAGCTTCTACTACCTGCAGCACGAAACCCTGGACCTGTGCATGCACCACTTGCATGTGGACGCCGACGTCGCGGCCGTTCTGAAGATCCTCGCCAGCTGCCCGGAGTACGACGAGCTCCCGGTCCGCCTCACACCTCGCAATTTCACTGTGCATCGCCCGGTCCCCCGGTTGGTGCCCTCGCTGCTGGGCCCCTGCGTCACTCTCCGTGTAACACACTGCATCGCACAGGCTCACTGCCGCAGCGGTGTCACTGAGTCGCCTTGTGTCTCGCGCCACAATTATTGTTCTACCCACATACCGCATCGGCGGAGTCTGCTCGCCGGCCCCCACGTCACGGTGTGAGCTGCGCGTGCAGGTTCGACACAACGAGGACAAGCTCAACATGGAGCTGTCGCGCAGCGTGCGGTGGCCGGTGGACGCGGCGCTGTGCGACCTGCCGCACACGAAGGCCAACCTGCTCTTCCAGGCGCACCTGGGCCGCGTGGCGCTGCCGCTGAGCGACTACGTCACGGACACCAAGCTCGCGCTGGACAACGCGATCCGGCTGCTGCAGGCGATGGTGGACGTCGTCGCCAGCCAGGGCTTCCTGCAGGCCACCCTGGCGTGCATCCACACCCTCCAGGTGCCGCCTGCCCCACACCTCACCACTGCATGCATCGGCACCCTCCAAGTGCCGCCAGCCTCGCGCGAGCGTCACACCTCACCACTGCATGCATGCGCATCTGTCAGGTGCGGCTTGCAAGCGCTTGCTGCACTCCACATCACAGCAGGCTCGCGGATCCCTGGTAGATGCATGCCTGCCAGCGCGGCAGCATGGCGCGTGAGGGATGCGCTCGCAATGCAGGCACATGCGTGACGGTGCGGAGCGCAGCCGACTCTGACTCTCCGAGAAGAGCTGGTGCTGTCATGGGTCACATTGTGGGCGTGATCGTGGTGGCTGCTGCGTGGCGTGCCCCGCGTGCTGCCCGTGGCCGGGGCCCCTGCGCCGCTCGCTGCCTGCCCTTTCAATTGCACATCGCATACAAGGGTGCACTAGTTGAGTGCACCAGTGTCGGAGCTTACCAGTGCCGTAGTCGAGCGGCACGCAGGTGGTGGGGCAGGAGCAAACATGAGAGGGGCGACATTGGAGTATTGGAGTGTGCAGGCGATTGTGCAAGCGCGGTGGCCGGACGATCCCTCCATCGCGTGCCTGCCGCGGGTCACGACCGACATGGCCGCCACGCTCCGCAAGGCTGGCTTCGTGCAGCTATCCGACGCCGTCGCCGCGCTGCCGCGGCGCCGCAGCAAGCTCGCCGAGGCGCTGGGCGCTGTGCTGCCGGCCAGCGCGGTGGACGACTGCCTGGCGGTCGTGCAGCGCATGCCGTCTGTCACAGCGCGCTGTGCAGCGCCGCAGCGGCGGCGCGGCGCCGTCGCGGCCGAGGCAGGCTCGGCGGGTGCGGACACGCAGAGCGTTGCAGAAGAGGGGGAAGATGGGGAAGAGGAGGTGGTAGAGCAGTTTGAGGTGCAGGTGACGCTGACCAGGCAGGGGGGTGCTACGTCGGCAGGGAGGGGGCCAGGGCCCAAGGCAACGAAGAAGGCTCGTGTATATGCCCCTAGGTACGGCGCACCACACCACGTCCTGCTGTCTGGCTGTGCAGCAGCAATGGCGATGCCATCAATGTGTGTGTTGGGTTTGGGGTCGGCTGGTTTGCATATGCCACAGGCTCAGCATTGCAGGTGTCTGATGGTTGTGCAACTGGTGAACGAGACATGTTTGAGGATTGAATGGTTCGGTTGTGCAATGTGTGGGGACAAATGATGAGTGGCAAGCACTTGGTGCCTGTGCAGGTTTCCAAAGATTAAGGACGAGGGCTGGTTTGTGGTGTTGGCGCAGGAGGAGAAGGGGGAGCTCTTGGCTCTGAAGCGAGTGACGGTGTCAGGCACAGCTCGGGTGACAATGGTGTACCCGACAGTAGACGAGGATGGGGCCCCGGTCGAGGATGTCAAGCTGTATCTGCTGTCAGACTCCTACCTCGGGCTCGATCAGCAGATGCAGATTGGGGAGAATGGGGCGGCACGAGCACAGTACATCAAGGCGCAGATGGGGCGGCCGAGACCGCCCAAGGCAAAGCGCATTCCCATCAAGAAGAGCCCAGGGGCGAATGGAGATGCAGCGGGGGATCGGCCGGCGGAAGCGAATGCGGTGGAGCTGCAGAAGCTCCGCCATCTGGGACGTAGAGAGTTGTTGGGCCCAGTGTGTCGAGCACGTAGTCGATAGCAGCCGTGTGTACACATTTGCATGGTTCTTAGAAGATGGCAGTCGTCACTGCCTGAGCCTGCTGTGTAACAGCAGTTCATGCAGCATACACCGCCACGGGCCCATATACATGTATATACAGTTAACGTGTGTCCACAAGCAACTTTCGTCACTGATTGTCAGTTCAGTTTGTACATGCTCCCCGACACCTCAACCACTGTCAATTTGCCTGCGCCCTCAGCTGCCGCACCGCGCGCTCTTTGACTTACGCGCTGACACTGGCCTCACATTTGTGGCTTTCGAATTTGATGCCCCTGTACTGACTTAGCCAAGGTTCGCGAAATAGGAACTCCTCCTATGGCACGGCTGCAAATGTTTTGCAGAAACGGACGCAAATCCTGGATGAACGCATACACCACACGCTTGTAAATAGTATGACAGCCGCATTGGACAACCATTTGCTCATTGGTGTGGTTTTTGCCAACGTTTGAAAGGGTTTCAGCGCTGTAGCGTTCTGTGCTCACTCGTCTCACGCGGATCACTGAGTGCCCCTCAGCCACCATTTGCATGCCGATCTATTACCTCTGTCTACGCGACATTCTGATGGGTAAGTAGCAAAATGCAACGCACAGCCGTGCAGCAGGTTATGCATGACGATTATGATCATTCGGGTGGTACTAATAGCCCGAATGCAATCGGAGAGTCGGAGTTTGGTAGAGCTCGTCGACACCAGTCTGTACATGGCTCAGCGTGCACTTGCACGGCCTGGATTCCAGCCCAGGGTCCTCGGAGCACAATGTGCACTTTCTATAGTTTACTGAGGTGGTAATGTGCTGCAATGCTCGACCCGGTAGACTGGAATTCATGGACACTGCTCGAGAACGTGCGGATTCATGACTCGCCTTGGCACTGTT
>JALKAD010000001.1:2885894-2899476 GCA_024500015.1 Ulva compressa | reverse complement strand
ACCCTCCAGGTGCCGCCGGCCTCGCGCGAGCGCGCGCGTCACACCTCACCACTGCATGCATGCGCATCTGTCAGGTGCGGCTTGCAAGCGCTTGCTGCACTCCACATCACAGCAGGCTCGCGGATCCCTGGTAGATGCATGCCTGCCAGCGCGGCAGCATGGCGCGTGTGGGGTGCGCTCGCAATGCAGGCACATGCGTGACGGTGCGGAGCGCAGCCGACTCTGACTCTCCGAGAAGAGCTGGTGCTGTCATGGGTCACATTTTGGGCGTGATCGTGATGGCTGCTGCGTGGCGTGCCCCGCGTGCTGCCCGTGGCCGGGGCCCCTGCGCCGCTCGCTGCCTGCCCTTTCAATTGCACATTGCATACAAGGGTGCACTAGTTGAGTGCACCAGTGTCGGAGCTTACCAGTGCCGTAGTCGAGCGGCACGCAGGAGGTGGGGCAGGAGCAAACATGAGAGGGGCGACATTGGAGTATTGGAGTGTGCAGGCGATTGTGCAAGCGCGGTGGCCGGACGATCCCTCCATCGCGTGCCTGCCGCGGGTCACGACCGACATGGCCGCCACGCTCCGCAAGGCTGGCTTCGTGCAGCTATCCGACGCCGTCGCCGCGCTGCCGCGGCGCCGCAGCAAGCTCGCCGAGGCGCTGGGCGCTGTGCTGCCGGCCAGCGCGGTGGACGACTGCCTGGCGGTCGTGCAGCGCATGCCGTCTGTCACAGCGCGCTGTGCAGCGCCGCAGCGGCGGCGCGGCGCCGTCGCGGCCGAGGCAGGCTCGGCGGGTGCGGACACGCAGAGCGTTGCAGAAGAGGGGGAAGATGGGGAAGAGGAGGTGGTAGAGCAGTTTGAGGTGCAGGTGACGCTGACCAGGCAGGGGGGTGCTACGTCGGCAGGGAGGGGGCCAGGGCCCAAGGCAACGAAGAAGGCTCGTGTATATGCCCCTAGGTACGGCGCACCACACCACGTCCTGCTGTCTGGCTGTGCAGCAGCAATGGCGATGCCATCAATGTGTGTGTTGGGTTTGGGGTCGGCTGGTTTGCATATGCCACAGGCTCAGCATTGCAGGTGTCTGATGGTTGTGCAACTGGTGAACGAGACATGTTTGAGGATTGAATGGTTCGGTTGTGCAATGTGTGGGGACAAATGATGAGTGGCAAGCACTTGGTGCCTGTGCAGGTTTCCAAAGATTAAGGACGAGGGCTGGTTTGTGGTGTTGGCGCAGGAGGAGAAGGGGGAGCTCTTGGCTCTGAAGCGAGTGACGGTGTCAGGCACAGCTCGGGTGACAATGGTGTACCCGACAGTAGACGAGGATGGGGCCCCGGTCGAGGATGTCAAGCTGTATCTGCTGTCAGACTCCTACCTCGGGCTCGATCAGCAGATGCAGATTGGGGAGAATGGGGCGGCACGAGCACAGTACATCAAGGCGCAGATGGGGCGGCCGAGACCGCCCAAGGCAAAGCGCATTCCCATCAAGAAGAGCCCAGGGGCGAATGGAGATGCAGCGGGGGATCGGCCGGCGGAAGCGAATGCGGTGGAGCTGCAGAAGCTCCGCCATCTGGGACGTAGAGAGTTGTTGGGCCCAGTGTGTCGAGCACGTAGTCGATAGCAGCCGTGTGTACACATTTGCATGGTTCTTAGAAGATGGCAGTCGTCACTGCCTGAGCCTGCTGTGTAACAGCAGTTCATGCAGCATACACCGCCACGGGCCCATATACATGTATATACAGTTAACGTGTGTCCACAAGCAACTTTCGTCACTGATTGTCAGTTCAGTTTGTACATGCTCCCCGACACCTCAACCACTGTCAATTTGCCTGCGCCCTCAGCTGCCGCACCGCGCGCTCTTTGACTTACGCGCTGACACTGGCCTCACATTTGTGGCTTTCGAATTTGATGCCCCTGTACTGACTTAGCCAAGGTTCGCGAAATAGGAACTCCTCCTATGGCACGGCTGCAAATGTTTTGCAGAAACGGACGCAAATCCTGGATGAACGCATACACCACACGCTTGTAAATAGTATGACAGCCGCATTGGACAACCATTTGCTCATTGGTGTGGTTTTTGTCAACGTTTGAAAGGGTTTCAGCGCTGTAGCGTTCTGTGCTCACTCGTCTCACGCGGATCACTGAGTGCCCCTCAGCCACCATTTGCATGCCGATCTATTACCTCTGTCTACGCGACATTCTGATGGGTAAGTAGCAAAATGCAACGCACAGCCGTGCAGCAGGTTATGCATGACGATTATGATCATTCGGGTGGTACTAATAGCCCGAATGCAATCGGAGAGTCGGAGTTTGGTAGAGCTCGTCGACACCAGTCTGTACATGGCTCAGCGTGCACTTGCACGGCCTGGATTCCAGCCCAGGGTCCTCGGAGCACAATGTGCACTTTCTATAGTTTACTGAGGTGGTAATGTGCTGCAATGCTCGACCCGGTAGACTGGAATTCATGGACACTGCTCGAGAACGTGCGGATTCATGACTCGCCTTGGCACTGTTGATGTTGGCCGGATGACGCCAGCGCGTACTGCATGCACCAATTTTGACTGTGTAATGAGAATGGCTGTCCTCATAGCTGATGATGATGAGATCTGTCTCCTCATGGCAATCAAGTCCTGCATCGTGTTGCTGCCTATCAGCGTTTCGCTTGTCACAAAGTTGAGCACTGCCATAGTTTGCAACGCCAGCAGGCTACTCGCGTGCAGGTGCCAAGCTCTTCACTTCAGCTCTGCATACCTCAGACCGTAATCTTAGCGGATGGCCAGCTCCACTCTTGGTGGATGGTCAGCTCGGTACGCTCCCACATCACAACGAGGGTGCAGCTAAGCCGCTTCAGTTGCTATAGCCTGGGCCTAATCCAGCCCGAGAGCATCAGCGGTCGTGCCCTGATCATAAGCGGAACTGATTCACTGAATGTAAATGCTTGCCGTGGGTCACAGAGCGGGCATGTTGCACAAGCGCCAGTTGAAGACTTGCGATTGGACTCCATCCGAGAAGGCCTGCTCAGTGCCGCACAACACGACGTCGGCAACTATAGCTGCTACGTAGCCGTCGCACACTTCCCTGGAGAGAGGCCAAGATTGCTTCGTCGGCAGGTTCTGGCTGAGCTGTGCAGCAACATACACAGAAACTGGGAGTCTCAGGCACGTGGGGAAGGCCCGCAAACTGAAATCCCAGATGCCATTCAGGTGCACCAGAACCATCCGCTAAGTGTCTCCTCCACTGATTTACCCGATCCCAGCCTCAGTTGAGCTGTGCATGCAGAGCTACTTGCAGCCATTGCTCGATGCTGTCTACACGACCGAGTACAACTTGCACGACGGCGTGCCTGTTTGCCACACGGAGCAGCAGCCTTTCACCAGCAGTGTCGAAGAGCTCCCTGCGTCCCTCGGGCGGCTGCCGTCCACCCCCGTCCGGGCCCTGCCCGCTGCTCCGGTGCACGTCGGAACCTCCCTCAAGCAGAAGTTCCGGGCGGTTGCGCTGGCGCTGGCCGCGCACCTGCGCCGCACCCTCGACGAGCCCCCAACCCGCTTCAGCTTCCGCTGCATCCGTGACGCCCACGGCCGCTTCTGCATTTCCTCTCTCTGCGTGCCGTCCGCAGCCCCACCAGCCTCCCGCGCGCACGCCTCGCCGCGACCCGCCAGCGCGCCGGCCTCGCCATGGGCGCGCGCCCCACCCCAACGGCCAACCTCCGCCAGGCCCTACGCTGCCCCAGTACAGTCGCCGCCAGACACACGCATGCAGAGCCGGGACGGCGGTGCTGCTGCGCA
Organism: Ulva compressa; assembly: GCA_024500015.1. Lineage (NCBI taxonomy): Eukaryota > Viridiplantae > Chlorophyta > Ulvophyceae > Ulvales > Ulvaceae > Ulva > Ulva compressa. Next base: position 2,895,710 of record JALKAD010000001.1, on the reverse strand, counting down.
GTCAGCGATGCCGCGCGCTGCGGCGCTGATGCGGCAGCTGAGTAGCGGCGGGGCGTGTCTGGGGCCGCCGCAGCGGCCAGCCTCGGCGCATGCGCCACCGACGCCACACAGCGGCAGCCTCACCTCCTTCAGCGGCCGGCCCAGGCCGCAAACCGCACACACTCCCGCGCCATCCCGCTTCCGGCGCGAATCCAGCCGCAGCGGCAGCTACGCCCTGGCAGCCCCGGCCGCAACAGCCGCAGGGAAGGAGTTCAGAGCGGGAGGCGCGGCGCAGCTGGATGGGCAGAGCCTCCGGGCAGCGGTGGATCAGCAGGGCATCCCGCGGGTCGTGCAGGCGCTGGCTCGGGAGCTGGAGATCCTGCGTGGTGAACTGGTGCTTCAACATGAGCTGCTGGAGTCGCACAGCAGGCGCGCCAACAAGGCTGAGCACGAGCGGCAGGTGCGGCCGTGCCAGGCCCTTCACACCATGTGCCTTTGCCAGGCCTGTTCGGCACTGTGGGCCCTTCCCTCTATTGTGCATTGCAGTATATCGCACGGGTGAGGCAGTGTGAATGACGAGCATGAGAAGGATGGTCTTTGCCAGCAGGCATGGCTGGTGCGAATCAGCAAATGGAATCACGAAGGGTGGTCGATGCCACAGGACATGGTGGTGGTCTAATCATGCGCAGTAGTGCAACAGAATGGCGGTGGAACGGGGCAAGCGGTGAGGCGGGGTGTGTGCAGGCGGGCGTGAACACGTACGGGGCGCGGCTCGCGGCCGCGCAGGAGGCGCTGGAGGAGGCCAACGCGGAGCTCGCCACGCTGCGGCGGCAGCACGGCACCCTGACGCAGCAGGCGGCGGCTGCGACAGAGCGCGCGCGCACGCTGGAGGCCCGGGTGAAGGACCTCGGGGGCACGCTGGAGGAGGAGCGCGCGACGACTGTGCGCGCTCTGGGGCAGTACCAGGCCAGGTGCGGTGCATGCATGCGTGTCGACACCTGTCTAGATGCCGCGGTACACACAGCAGCTCTGATCATGAACACGTCGCTGTGGGCGCACATGCGCCCATGCAAGAGTCGTGGCAGGCATGTCGGCTTGGGGGGGATTTTGTGTGACAGCTTGCGGATTTTGTCAAAATCGACACGCACACGTGAAAGTGGGACCCCGTGGTTGAGGATGGAGATGGCAGCAGGGACTCGGAGCTGGCGCGGAGGGTGGAGGTGCTGGAGGAGCAGCTGGCTACGGCACGGGGGCAGCTCCAGGAGGAGGGTGCCGCGGTGGTGGCGCTCAAGCGGCAGAGCCTCTCCTTCCAGCAGGAGCTGCAGCAGATGCAGCGCGACACGCCCAAGACGCTGGCGGACGCGGGACTGCAGGACGTGCTGGCCACGCTGCGGCCGCTGCTGGAGAAGGAGGCAAACCCTGGGGGGGAGCGGTACGCGCTGCAGAAGACGATCCAGACCCACAGCACGGCGCTGCGGTCGACGTTCCTGTACTACTGCCAGCTGGACACGAGCTTTGCGAACCACTGGCCTCCGGCGATGCACCAGCACCAGTGGCTCGCGTTCTGCCGGGACAGCGAGACGGCGGACCCGCGGATCGGGTCGCGGATGCGGGCGAACGGGCAGGGCATGCTGCCGATCAGCGAGGCGCAGGAGGCGTTTGACCTGTTTGCATCGAACGAGACGGGGGAGTATGCGACCTTGATGTTTGAGGGCTTTGTGGCGGCGCTGGTGTGGGTCAGCTCGAAGGTGAAGCCACACAATGTGCAGTTCCTCTCGGAGGCGTTCCGGACGTATGTCACACGGTACGTCAACCGCGCGAACCATGTGCAGCCGCCCGGCCCGAAGGCGGGCAAGGCACCGCCAGGGTCAGTGTTTGTGCCGCATGGATCGGGGAACACCGGCACCAAGGCCGGCAAACGTGGCAAAGGCAAGAAACGGTGACGTATGGAACAGTTTGGTTGGACAAGGGATTCATGTAATGGGCGGCGCTATGAAGGGAATCAGAGTGTCTGAGGTGTGCATGAAAGGCGGCAGATGTGCACGATGTGTTGCTCACCTGCTGTGGCGGGGCTGCGCTCGGTCACGTCATCCATGCCTCAATGCCAATTGCGTGTCTGCTCTGTGCACCGCATACCGCCGCGTGCAGCGTGTCCCATGCTCTGGCTGCCGGCTGTCCTTGCCTTGGCCAGACGGCGGAAAAGCTGAAGTGCACATTGTAAGGCTGCTCGCTTCGTGGGTGACAAATGTGCATGTTATGCGGAATTTGGCTTGTGGCCAAGACTGCCAAGACTCAGGGGAGCAACCCATCCAAGTCCCTGAGGTCCTTGCCCAGCTTCATCCGGAACATCTGGATGAATTTGTCCTTGCTTGGTGCAATGGCCCCGTGATACCAAAACAGGGGGTGTTTTCGGACAGGCTACAAACTCCCATTGATCAACCAGAATAGGTCACAGAACCCTCGCCCTGCTTGCAGCCGTTGGCACCCACAACCAATGTATTCAGATGCAGTCACGGACGATTGCTCTGCATGAGATGGTTCTATGCGAACAAGCTAGGGTTAAAGTTTGGTTCTTCGCATTCACGTTTGGACCACGAAGGCTACACAGGCTCGGCATGCATGTGCTACTGTGTGTAGAAGTGTTACACCGCCAGGGTCGTTCTCAGTGCCACAGGGTTCAACCTTGGGGTGCGCAGACATCTGGCAAAGGCGATTACAGGTGCTACTGCATCAACCTCATGTAACAGATTGGTACCACAAAGGGAAACATGAACATGTCCGCAACAAACACTGAAAGGTGGCTCATGGAGTGCCTGATGTGGTGTCTCAAACGCGCCTCGACTTGTGCGCAAGTCAATTGTGCATCAGCACAGAGGACGCAGCCTCAATCGTCGCCACACTGTTGAACGCAGTGGGACACGTGCTCTACATCAGCTCACTGAGCTCAAAGCCAGCTGCCCGGAGGTACCCATCGTAGAGCTGCTCGTCCTGTGCGTTGACGAACGTGCTCGTGCCGATCGGAGCTCGGAGGATGGCGTCCGGGATGGCAAAGGCCGAGACGCAAGGGCCTGCGATGTCCCGCAGGTCCTTGCACAGCTTCATCAGCAGCTTCTGGATGGCCTTGCTCTTGCTTGGTGCGATGACCTCGTGGTTTCGGAACAGCAGATCCTTCTCGATGATCTGCAGAGCACCACAGGACAGTCGCAACCGGAACCACAAACAGGCGCAGGCTTGGCGGGTGCTCATCATCAGGGATTGTGGCAGGCACAGTGGGCAGCCTGAGGGTGCAAGCGCAAAAGGCTGCGGACTCGGTCTGCAGGCTCGGACCACAGGCAGGGGACGTGGTAAGGCGGGAGTGACGAGTGTGTGAGGGCGGCGAGGAGCGCACCGAGAGGGCGAATATGTCTGCCATGCACTTGAGCGCCGTGCGGCATCCGTGGTCCGGACACCGGTTGACAGCGTTCATGAACTGCTCGTGCGTGACCTGCTCGATGTGCGCCCGGGCCAGCAGCAGCAGGTGCGACATGCATTTGTTCCATGCATGGAAGGCGCCGAGCCGCCTCGTGTGCTTCTGCAGCCTCGCCGCCACCGTCTGCAGGAGCCGGGCTGTGCGGTACCTGCAGCCATGGCCGGCCTTCACTCTCATCTTCACCACACTCTCTGCTGGAACAAGGTACTGCCCACTGGGCAGTGCCCCGGACACTGCGCGCGCAGACACCGCCCCTGGGTCCCGGTTCGCCAGAGATACCCAATGGCCTGATCGGCTACGGCAAGTAATTACACTCGCATGTGCAGTTACATTTACACGCATGATAACACAGACCACAAAGGGAGCAGCAGGTGTGTGGGGATGGCAGGAGGCAACGGAGGAGGCCGAGCCAAGGCCGAGCTGAGGCAAGCGGGGGCGCACTTGAGGGTGCGATCGAGGAAGTGCTCGTCCCGCAGGCGCACCCAGTCCGTCTCGTGCGTCACGAGCGGATTCTGCGGCAGGCTGCTGGCGAGCACCTGTCGGAGGTACGAGTACGTGGCCGTCACCGGGGAGCCCTCAAACTGGGACTTGTACTCCTTCAGCAGCAACCCTGCACAGCAGCATTGCTCTCACGGTTGTCGGGTGCGCTGGTGTGCGGTTGTGTCTTTGTGGCTTTGGGAACCTGTGCATGTTGGTGCTTTCTACTGCCTGCTAGCTGGGGTTCAGTTGCTTGCCTGCTTGTTGTTGCCCTCGCTGCCGGGCTCTTGCCATGATCTCCGTGTAACACAGCAGCATGGCGCTGATGGGAGGCGCTGGTGGTGGCCACATGCCTTGCCGTGTGTACAGATACGCATGCAGGAGTGCGTGCGGCCGGCAGGGGCTGCAGAAGAGCCTCCACAATGTGCACATCCACAATGCGCGCCAGATGCTGGCAAGGCTGCACCTGCGCTTACGTATGCACCGAGCAGCGCATGTGGCGCAGTGGCGGGCTGTGGGCCTACTGTGCATCACGTTTGGGAGGGGGCATATGCTGGTTTGCTGCGGTGCAGCAGAGCCTGCAGCTGATCAGGCACAGGGAGGAGGGGCCGCGCCTGCCGTCTGCTGCAGCAGCACCACGTTGTCGCCCTCAAAGGTTTTGAAGATGTCGTGGTCCGACCGCCACGCGCCGAGGCGGTTGACGGCGGCGTAGCCGTGGCCGCCGCACGCCTCGCGGCACACGCTCAGCGCAATCGCGGTGTAGTCTGACACGTACCTACACGCACAGTACAATGCCGTCCGCAGCGTTGCTGGCATCACACATGTGCACACGCTCACACGGCCGGCGGACTCCGTCCATATGCTGCGTTGTGTAATTGCTGCGGTAATTGCGCGCCCGGTCTGTGACAACACCATGTAATCGCACACGTGTGCACATGCAGGACCACATGCAAACACAAAGCCGGCACAAGCCCAGGCTAGAGCCGGGTCACCACACGCTCACATGGCGGCAGGCCAGAGCGGATCAGCAGCGTGGGGGGGGCGGGGTGGCGCACGCTTTCAGGCCGGCGCTGAGGCTGTGCACATCCGCCACGAGCTTCTCGTCGCGGGAGCGCTTCATCGCGACGTACTGGTCCACGAGGTACTCCTTCGCAAACCCGAGGCCGTACGCCGCGGCCAGCAGTGGCATCAGCCGCTCCTGCTGGCTCTGGTAGTCCAGGATCGCGACCTCCGGCTGCTCCGGGGGCCCGAACTGCTGCCGCTGCAGCGAGTAGCGCACGGCGATGGTGAGCGCAGCGCGCAGCAGGGAGACGGAGGCGGCGGTGAGGCCGACGCGGCCGCCGGTGAGCTCGCCGAGGGTGGCCGCGAAGCGGCGCGCCGCGTTGGGCAGTGGGGAGGCGTACTGGCCCCGCCGGTCCACCTGCAGGCGCCATCGTATCCGTGGTGAGCTCGCCGGGCTGCCGTTGCATGTCCTTTGGGCTCCGATCAGAGTTGAGCCGGGCTGTCCAGCCTAGCTGCTGTATCGTGATGCACGGCTGGCGATGGTGTGAGCAAAGCTTGGTGATGAGCCAGCATCTGCAAGCCCGGTGCAGGCCAGCAACAGCAGTGGGGTCGAGTGCAAGTGAGGCTGAGTACAAGTGTGAATTCCAGGAGGTGATCGTGCCGGGGGAAGCCGGCTGTCCGGGCGGCAGAAGGGTTTCTGATGTGTTTCGGGCGCTGCTCTGCTTGCGGTGTTGGCACAACGCGGGGGATCGTGTCGAAAGCAGGACGGTACTCTGGCAACACCAATCATGTAGCGTATCTCACTGGCTGATGCTGATGCAGACTGATCGATCGATCAGCCAATGCCGGGCAGGCTGAGGCACGCATGCATGTTCATCAAGACACTTGTGCTTCGAGGACGGCGGCCGTGCAGGCCATCGGCGGCAGGAGGTGGGAGCGCACAGACGCAAACTTGTCTAGAAGATTCTCTCGGGGGATGCGGACGTCATGGAACGCGATGGCGCCGTTGTCGATGCCGTTCAGGCCGACCTTGTAGCCGCAGTCGCGGATCTCGACGCCCTTGCAGAGGCTGCCGTCGTTGTTGCGGATGCGGCAGATGAAGGCGTGCACGCCGTGGTCCTTCGCGGCCTTGCCACCGTCCGCAGGGAGGCGCAGCCGGGCAAAAACGGTCGACCACCTGCCGTCCTCGGCGGCGTTGCCGATCCACCACTTGATGGCACCTGCAGCTGGCCGGCTGTGGCGAGGGTGCTGCGGTGCACAGTGTGCGATGGCTTGGGCACATGTGTGTGCGCAGACCCTTGCTGCGGCATATGAGCTAGAACCTGTTGGGCAAAGCGCCAACATGAGGATTCAGCCTTGAATCCCAGAAAAAGAGCTGGGGCTAGTGGTGAGACATGTAGTTGAGTAGTTGACATGGGTATGAGGGGGGATGGAGCACCTTCGTTGGGGGTGGTGATGACCCATTCGTCCGTGGCGACGTCAAAGGTGGCTGTGGTCTGGAGCATTGCAACATTGGATCCATGCTTCAGCTCCGTCATTGCGAAACACCCCGGTGCTCTGCGGAGAAACCGCGCATCAGGACACTGAGCGTCACTGGTGTGACTGGGAACAGGGCACAGGTATTGCACATGCGGCGAGGGCCGCACTTGAGGCGGTTGATGTCATCAAAGAAGCGTTGCCGGTGCTTCGAGGTTCCCAAGTTGATGACACTTCCACCCCAAAGGCTGTATTGAACGCCTAGCTTGACGGTCTACAGGGAACCTTGGCTGGTCAGTGCCCAATGATGACGTGACGAATGCCACGTCAGCCAGATGGCAGTTCCGGCTTCGTGGTTTGGCAAGTCACGCGATACCGAGCAGGATGGTAAAGTGCTAGGGGGCACCACCCAGGTTTTTCCAACATCACGTCGCGTCACGCTGTGTGAGCGCGGGTGGAAGAACTGCCGTCGGGTACAAACACACGCTGCGAGGACCGAGCGAGCGACGGAACAGCAAGAAGCACACCATAGAGAGGTCGATTGGAGCGCAAATTTCTGCCATATATATGTAGCGTCTCACGTCCTGGTCGAAAAATGTCAGCGGCTCTATTCCGGCATCGATAATGCACGCAAGACCGTCGCGAACCAGCTGACGATGCTCACTCTTTCGCATCCCTTCTATCACAGGCGGAAGCAGCTCAGGGCGCCTGATGAACGCAGAGTACACCGATGCCTTGATAGGCCGCAGCTGATCAATAAAGCACTCCATAGTGTGGGCGTCGACGGTCTGAACTTGCTCGGCTGAGCACGGCAGCCGCTCTAGCACGACGCCATTTCTTGCATCATTTGGCAAAGCCTCGGAGCTCTTCATTTGCTGCTGAAGCACGGACAGGCGACGGGATGCGCCAGGATGATGCGTCGTCATACTGACGTCCGACCGCACAATCACTTAGCTAGCACTTCTGGCTCGTACCGAGAGTTGGGTGCGCCTGCGTGCAGATTAACCAGGCATCCGGTCGTATAGTATACAAGTGGAGACGAGATGCTTTTGGATTACATCCTGCAGGACTGCGCAGCCGGCACATGAAAGGCCGGAACAGCAGCGTCATGCCAGTCATGCATTGTCAGCATCGCCCTTCGCGGCAACACGGGCTGCCTCAGACCTGAAGACGTAGCTGGCCACACTCCAGGCGATGCGAAATTGGCAGTTTGAGGCACACATTATGCTGAAAGGTATGTCTAGTGTTGTGGATGCAGAGGCCAGAATCGTAGGAGCAAATGAGAGCATTCTTGTACTACTAAGTAGCACCATACACTTGCATCTGTGGACCTGTGAGATACGTTACAGATGTATGCTCCACAAGGTGGTAGAACACACACTTGCATCTGTGGACCTAGATGGCGACCTACTGCTATTCTACCCAACGGGCCTCCAGATTCCATGGGGCCTGCAGCATGCCATCAACACGAGGTCTATGATCTGTGGCTGTTCTGACGGATACAATCAACCTTGTCATTGCCTGACTCAGGAAGGCCTAGGCATTCTCGGTCTTGCACATGAGGCTGGGGTGGTGAGCTCCAGCAGAGAACAGGCGTAGGTGTGCACAGAGCAATTGCTGGCATTGATGGGAGACGCAAGCTGAATGTGTCAACAAAGCATCGATGGAGGCAATGGAACTGACCGGCGCCAGTTGTGTCTGTGTTTCCTCTGTGCTGTTGCACGGCTTGATGATGATCTGAGTTTGTACCTGTAGCCTCTTGTACACATCCGCATGCCCAGCTAGCTATGGAGAGCATGAGGGGTCAACTGTTCTGAACGCCCCTTCATGATGAGCATCTCGAGCCAAAAACGCCTGCTCCGGATATTGACGCGCCCAGTGGTTAACATTTAACACCAACTTCATGTCGAAGTCTTCACGCGTTGGCATCCTCCTCTGCGTTGCGCCATCCGTCGGCGTGGTTGTTCACATAGCGAGACCTTGCCATAGCTATGTAAATAATGTTGGCAAGGCGTGCGGAAGGTCACCTGTCGTGTAGCCCGTTGGCACGGTCTGCACAGTGAAGCTTTGGCAAAGTGATGCATGCTTGAATATGGCGTCCGACGTAGCGAACACAAAAAAGCAAGTCCTCAGATCATCAGATCCTGTATCCAATCTAACGTTTGACGTGTCTCTTCGCCGCCTTCGTGTCGCCAAGAACCGGGCTGCAGCGTTGAGCTCAGGGCCCAAGGAGACTCAGGCTCCAGCCAACGGTGCCCCTGATTCAACAGCAAAACAGCCCCCATGGCGCTTCCCATTCTCGATGCAGCGAGATGCTCAAGCGAATGAAGTTGGCCAACGGTCCCAGCGCGCTCCCAATGGTGGCAGCCCAATCAGAGGGCGCCTGGAGGCAGTCTTGCGTCGAGGACAACCACCGAGTGCTGAGTCTCCAGCAGGGAACGCTGAGTCGAACGAGAACGTGGACTCCAATTCTAAAGCCCGTCTGCGACTGCCATCATTCCGGAGGCGAGGAGGGGCTGAAAACTCCGATTCCCCACAGCCGCAGCCCGAGGGTCGTGAAGCCTCAAATACAGATATGCCTAAGCGCAGATTTTCGTTCTTCAGAAAACAGGCAAACGCAAATTCAGCACAGGAGGAGGATGAGAATTCGCCTGATGCCCACGGCGAGTCAGAGGTGCAAGAAGCACAAGTGACAGATGCACAAGCTACAGCAGGGCAGCAGGAAACAAAGCCAGCAGACGTCCGCACGTCCGTGCTGACTGTCGATGAAGCTGGCAGTATACGCAAGCTGGATGGCGCCTGCCCTCAGCAGGAGTTCTTCTCGGTGAGCCTGAGTATCGGCTGGCAGCGGAAGATACCCAGCAGGTTGCAGGTGCTTGACACGTGGAGCCTGTGTTTTGCTGTTTCCTCGTCATGGCACATGTGAGGAAGTTCGACGTGACACTGCAGGTGCATCAGATGAGGCAGCATGAGCTCGTTGAGAGGACCTCCGGTGATCCAGCGCAGCTTGCGGATAGAAGTAGGTAAACAACCACTCCCCTGGGAACTGTCCCCCTGCAATGGTCAGCCCCTGCTTTCCATTAATGTGTCGCCCTGTTTGGGATCGGCTGCCACAGACAGGCCTCGCCCGCAACATGTCCAGGCATTGCATGTCATGCAGTGATGGTACCGACGCAGAGTTGGGCAACGTGGTGTTCACAGCAGCCGCAGACGATGCATTCTCACAGGCGTATGAGCGCGACAGGCGAGTCTGCACGTCAGCACACGAGCAGCGGCTGGTTGACACCGACGCCACCAGCCGTGACGCGTACGGTGATGGGCAGGCAGTGCCTGCAGACCTGCACGTCTCCGCCAGCGGGCACACCCGCAGCATTGTCCAGCGCGCGAGCTCGCAGCAGTACCAGGTCCGCTCC
>JALKAD010000001.1:2874605-2885111 GCA_024500015.1 Ulva compressa | reverse complement strand
TGGCGCGATGCATGCAGGTATCTGGCTGCACGCACATCAGCAACGGCGTGTGGGTGCAAGGAGCCTTCACAGACCCTTGCCCTGGGACCTTTGTGTCACACTTTTGCCACCCGATCGAGTTTCAGCTGGAACTGAAGGAGTCGCAGCGGCTGCCGATGAACCTCAAGTCAACCGAGTTTCCAACTCTGTACTTCGAGGTCAGCATCTGGCCGCTGCATTGGGATCATTGTTGTTGCATTGGGACCAATGCATGGGGATACAGCGGGATTATTGCGGTTGGTGACGTTCTGGTGGTCTGCCCTGCAACTGCATCACAAACCGCCGCACGTGACCGGCTGATGCATTTGGATTCTGGGTGCTGTCCGACTGCAGCAAAACAGTGGCCGCAGAGCTGCAGAGGGGGGTGAGTGGCTGCAGGTTCACAGCATGGACAGCATGCTGCGCTCGTCCCCCCAGGGCTACTGCATGCTGCCCCTCGCGGCACACTGCCCCGGCAGCGCCACGCACCGCCTGCAGGCCTGGCGGCCGGCGCTCTCTGTGCAGGAGCGCGTCTCGGAGTTCTACATCGGCGGCGCGCCCGCGCTGCAGAACATGTCGTTCGTCGGGTACCCGGCCGACGGCCCGGCCGGCGCCGTCGCCGGTAGGACACCGCTGGTGAAGCTCGCAACCGCGAGCGAGAGCACCGGGTGGCTGCAAGTGCGCACGCACTGCATGCTGCAGTACTCTGACCCGTACGCCCCCCCCCCGCGTCTTACACCGCTGCACACGTGCTGCAGCGGTCACCGGTGTCGGTGGACAGGAGGCAGGTGCCAGCGGTGTTTTAGGACTTGTGTGCATTGCTGCACGTGTGCTGCAGCAGTCAGTGGCGTTTGTGGACTGGAGGCACAATCGACGCAGCGTGGGTTGCGGGTGCAGGGACATGCACCCACGCCGCCGTGGCATGCCGGCGCTGGGTCAGCCCGGCGCGCCGGGCGCGAGAAAGGCGCAGCGGCCAAAGCTGGAGACGCTGGACAAGATTGTGCAGCATGCGGCGGAGTACATCCAGCACGTGACGGAGCATGACCCGAAGGGCGGGGAGCTGCACCGCACGGCGGTCGCACGGCACACAGCACGGCTGCGGCAGCAGCGGCACGTGCCGGACGGCGGTGAGCTGACTGTGCTGCCGGCCGCGGTGGACGCGCTGTCGCGGACTCGGATGTTCCGGCCGCGCATTGTCGTGCAGCCGCAGGACGTGAACGCTGAAATCGGCACAGTGGCAGAGATTGAGCTCAGCGTCCAAGCGCAGGTTCGCCCCTCAGACTGCAGGGTGCTGAAGCAGCTGCACATGCGAAAAGTAGACTTGCGTAGAGCTTCACACAGTGGTGGTGAGCTGTGGTGGTGTGCTGCGGCGTGCGGATAGCGGGACCCAGGGCTGTCGGCAATGCAGGGTGAGGAGCTTGCATATCAGTGGCACAAGGACGGGACACCTGCAACGGATGACACGGCGACAACCGCTCGTCTCGTTCTGAGTAATCCGAGTGTCGGGGACTGTGGGTTCTACCACGTGGTCGTGTCCAACCCGGCTGGCAGCGTGAACTCGGCCCGGGTGCATGTCATAGTCAAGCCCGAGGCGAGCAAGCCCCTCCAGCCCGCGGTGTCATTGGCCGACTCTCCCGGCAGGGGTGGACGGGCGGCGGCGCGCCGGCGGAAGTTGCTCGCGAGCGCTGCGTCACTGCTGCAGCTGGGGACCGTGCCAGAGTCAGCGCCACCCGATGCGGAGTGCGCTGCTGCTGTGCTTGCGTTGTGTCGAAGTTCGGGGCCGAGTATGTCTTTGACATGCTGCGCGCAACATGTTTGGCATGGTGCAGGCGGATAGAGCCAAGCCCAGATGCTGAGGTGGCACCGGCACAGCACACGGATGAGGCAGGAGCCAGCGAAGCAGCGCAAGGTGAAGCAGTGGCTGCCCAAGGCACGGATGAAGCTTCAGGAGGGCTGTCCATCAACACAGAGTGAGGGCATGGGCGCCTCCTGACGTGTCGGCACTGGGCTGGCATACGTACCAGCACAGGACGAACACAGTGCAGGCCTCCACATGCTGTGCTGGGGGCCTCTTGCGCACCATGTAGATCTCAAATAGGTTACTGGTCCCTATCGGCACCCTCGTTTTGGCCTTTGCCTCTGTAGGTCACGGCCATGACCGCCACGGCCTGGACTCATCAGTGTTAAAAAGATTGGGCATCACGCCAGACACGGACGTGCATCGGCCACAGCACCCCTGCGCGGACCGGGGCGGGAGAAGGAACTACACAGTAATACACAATGCTAAACGCCAAGTGCCGCGACCTGGCGTGCCAGAGCGCTGCTGTGGGTGGCCTGGCATCTGGCGTCCTTCAACTACCGCCGTCGGTGGTTTAGGGGGGCCGGCCGCACGCATGGAGACGTGCTGAAACATGTCTACAAGTGCAGCCGTTTCATTGAGGGGTGCGGCCGTACATGCAGCGGTCAGCTTGAGCCAGGAAAACGTGGTTAAGTCGGCACGGCTACCATGGAGCAGCTTGTATAGTTTGGTCGGACACTGAGGTGCTGCCAAGCAAGCCTTCCGGCGCTCTTAGTGGCGTGTCAATTGCCACGGTCGAGCGCCGCGTGAAGCGAACGCAGCACATACACTGTATCATACCGTGAGTGTTTCGTGCTGCCAGCTGGCTCAAGTTTCTTGTTAGATCTGAGTTATGTCGGCTGACGCAGCACCTGTCGAGCAGGCGGAAGCCGAACAGCTGCTGGGGGGATTGGGCATCAGTCCTAATGTGCTCAAGTGTGCCTTCTTCCGCAGATGAAATCACGATCTAGACCATCTGTTCATTGGCTGTCTCACAACGGATTATCATGATCGCTCGCTGTGCGAATTTGCTCGGCGGAAGGCCCGACATTTATCTCAGTTTAGCATAGACGTGAATGATACGTCGTCAACTGTGATTAAAGAACTCAAGATTCAGTTGCCTTTCTTTTCAGTGTAATTGGGGCCAGCTTGCCACGCCTGCATCCTTGCACAGTATCGATATGACTAGAGCCTGCCTTTGCCAAGGTGTTTTGCATGCAACAGGACATGCCAGCAATCAACAGCTTCGCGTCACACATTGAGTGTATTGCTGCAGGCAGACGTTGAATAACGCCAAGCTCACAAGCTCACTGGTAGAGCTGATCAAGGCACATGGCCTCGAGAATGGCTGCAGCAAAGAGAAAGGCGCACTAGTCATGATCGTCGGCAGCACATTCCCTGTAGCTGCCATTCGACACCGTCCTCTCGTGATGGACTACATCCTGAAGGACAAGATCGTCACGAACGATCAGCTGAACGGCGCAATAAAGTACTTCAAGGGCGTCAAGGACGGCGATGCTGTCATTGCAGACTTTGAGAAGGCTGCTGGAGTTGGCATCGTCGTCAGTGATGCGGACATCACGGGTGCGGTGGTGACCGTGTTGCAGGACAACCGCGAAGCGCTGGAGGCAGAGCGGTACCATTTCAACACCATGAAGCTGCTGCAGCCGATCAAGAACATCGGGGACATGGCCTGGGCAGACATCAACAAAGTAAAAGCAGAGCTCGCGACACAGACTGAGGCCATTCTGGGCCCGAAGACCGCTGCAGATGAGAAGCCCAAGGAGAAACCAAAGAAGGTCAAGGCACCCAAGCCAGCAAAGGTGTCGCCACATGACAGCCTGTCTTGCAATCTGTGGCCATTCTATACATGGTGGCTCCGTGCTTCTTCAGTGCAATGCGGAATTGATGATGTACTTGAGGCGTCGGAAATCAGATGAATCGAGCGCGATGGCGCCTGTTTCATGTTGCATGCTTGTTGGTGTTGCTGGTTGCTGCACCTCTGTGGTGCTGACCTGGCTACTGGCAGACGAATGTATGGCAGACCGCTGAGTTTGACAGGCACACAGTGCAGGCAAAGGAGGCGGTGGCCGAGGAGGACGAGGCGTGGAAGACGGCGGACCCGTACGCATTCCTGCCAGACCCGAAGAACAACACGGACGTGCACGAGGAGCTGACGCTGTCGGACGGCACCGTGGAGCGCTTCTGCAACACTCCCGAGCAGCTCAAGCAGCACCTGGCGGTCACTGGCGGCTCCGTGCGCTCCTGCTCCGCCCGGGCCGCGCACGCCCTGACTGCCCGCGCTTGGGTTGATAACATGCCCCTGCGGAAGCACTCTCACAACTGGGACACAAGTGGACAGCCTGTCCAGTCGCGAGGGCGACCTGTCAGACTGCAAGAAAGCAGGCAGCCCATCGAATTGCCTCACAACTGCAGTAATTGAATGTACAGTTACAGTTACACTGACTGCAGGTTGTCACGCGCTTCCCGCCAGAGCCGAACGGCTACCTGCACATCGGCCATGCCAAGGCCATGTTTGTCGACTTTGGCTTTGCGGCGAAGCGCGGTGGCAAGTGCTTCCTGCGCTTTGACGACACCAACCCCGAGGCGGAGAGCCCGGAGTACATCGAACACATCAAGGAGATCGTGAGGTGGATGGGCTGGACGTACTGTGAGATCACGTACTCCTCTGACCACTTCCAGACGCTGTATGAGTTTGCCGTGCGGCTGATCCGCGAGGACAAGGCGTACGTGTGCCACCAGACGGGCCCAGAGATCAAGGCGACACGGGAGGAGCGCGGGTTTTCGCCGTGGCGGGACCGACCTGTCGCAGAGTCGCTGCGCCTCTTCGAAGACATGCGGCGGTGTGCTTGTCCCTCCCACAGCCCAGCCCGTTTTCATCCGTCCCTATACCATCCGTGCATACTTTGTTTGCGAAAGTGTCCGCACGGAGCGCGTCGCAGATCATGCGTATTTCAGATCATGCGTGCCGGTGATCATGCCTGCCGTACCCACGCATGTGAGCACGCGGCAGGCCCTCGACAAGTGGGGGCGATTCTCGCACGCACATGCATCATGCAGCTGTATGCGGAGAGCCGTGTGGCTGCAGGGGCCTTGTGGACGAGGGCACGGCGACGCTGCGGCTGAAGATGGACCCGAAGAACGACAACCGCAACATGGACGACCTGGTGGCGTACCGCGTCAAGTTCTGCCCGCACCCGCACGTCGGCGCCACGTGGTGCATCTACCCCTCGTACGACTTCACGCACTGCATCGTGGACGCGCTGGAGAACATCTCGCACTCCCTCTGCACCCTCGAGTTCACGACGCGCCGCGCCTCGTACTACTGGCTGCTGCGCGCGCTGGGGCTCTACATGCCGGTCGTGTGGGAGTACTCGCGGCTCAACATCACGCAGCACGTCATGTCCAAGCGCAAGCTGCAGGTGCGCGCGTGCCGCGCTGTGCTGTGCTGTGCAGGTGCACCGCTGTGTTGCTCTCGTCAGCTGTTTGGGCAGCTGGTAGGCAGGGTGGGGTCTGGTCGGTGATGCACACCTTGTAGCGCCGGTCCACAGCCGGCCACTGAACTCACCATGTGGCTCGATCGATAGGACTGAGACCAGACACCCAAGCGCCTTTTTCCCCTGTATTTTGTTTCCGTGACGGTCATGCTGTGTTTGCTCTGCGACACTGAGCTCTGTGTCGCGTTTACATTGAATCGCTCACGCCGCAGCTGGTCGCGCCAGCGACACCTCCTGCGAACCATGTGGAACTCAGGAGGCATGGGTGCTGCCGGCACGTGTGCTGCTGGGGTCCAGCGGAGGGCCCAGCGTGTGCTGTGGGGTGGCGTGTGAGAGGGTGAGGTGGTTGCAGGCGCTGGTAGGGGGGGGGGACGTGCGTGGGTGGGACGACCCGCGGCTGCCGACGCTGGCGGGCATGCGGCGGCGCGGCCTCGTGCCGGAGGGCATCAACTCGCTGTGCAAGGAGATCGGCATCACCCGCAGCGAGGGCTACGTGCAGCTCAAGCGCCTCTACCACCACGTGCGCCTGCAGCTCGACGCGACCAGCCCGCGCGCGCTGGCCGTGCTGCGCCCGCTGCGCCTGGTGTGCCCCTCCGTCTTCAATCGCATGCTTTTGGCCGTGAGATGTGCGGGTGTTCAAAGCTGTTCGGTGGCCACTTGCCGTGGTGCCGCCTGCGTGAGGCGGGGGCGTGGGGTGCGTGTGGCAGAGACACGTATGTTTGCAGGTGGTGGACAACTTGCCAGATGATCATGTGGAGCAGGTCAAAGCGCTTGACTTTCCGGGGCGGGGGGAGGAGGGGTACGATGTGCCGTTCAGCAAGGTGTGCTATATCGAGGCCACCGACTTCCGGGAGGCTGATGCCAAGGACTTCTACGGGCTGGCGCCCGGCAAGTCGATCATGCTGCGGTGCGCTGCCTGCTGTGCGCTGCCTGCTGTGACGCGCTGCTCGATCCCATGAAGGGCAGCTGCGATGTCATCAATCGCGTGATGTACTTCACAGAGTTTCGCTTCTTCCGCTGCAGTCATGCGTGGTTTTCTTCTTTTTTTTATCTTCTTGCGGCGCCGAAAACGTACGTGTGCACCACAAACAACGGCGATGCCCGCTTGCGGCTGGCCTTGCGTGAGGAGCCTGTGCATGGTGTACCGGCCATGGCCCCTGTGAGCACGTGAGGCCTCTGACAGCCGGTGTGTGCAGGTATGCATACGCTGTGCATTACAAGTCGCACAGCAGAGACGCAAACGGGGTTGTGACCGAGGTGCACGTTGAGTACGAGCCGGCGCTAAAGGGCAAGCCACCAAAGGGCGTCGTGAACTGGGTTGCGCGGCCCGCGCCCGGGAAGGAGCCCACGCGTGCGGAAGCGCGGCTGTACTCTGATGCGGTGCGCGCCCCCTGTGGCCACGGCGGCCTCTCCTTTGCCGTGCGCGCTCTCAGCATGCACCGCCTGCAGCTACGGGCTGAGCTCGCAGCTCCTCTGAACGTGCCGTGCGGGATCAACGTGTCTATGAATGAACGTGCTGCTGGCAGATGCTTGAAGTCGTAGCAGTAAGTGTAATGCAGACCAGCACCGCCCTCGAGATGGCCATGCTGCCCGCCATGCTGCGGTGCGCAGCATGGCAGCCAGGGTGGGACGCCCTGTAGTCCCTCACGCCACAGCGTGCACTGACTGCCGTATGTGGAAAGCGAGCGACAGTAGTGTGCCCTCGTTGACGCTGACTGCGTGGTTGCGCTGCAGCTATTCAAGTCTGAGAATCCTGGGGAGCTGGAGGACTGGCGGGGGGACCTGAACAAGGAGAGCGAGGAGGTGCTGCAGGGCGTGATGCTGTGCCCGCGGCTGCTCGGTGCGAAGCGGCTCGAGCGGTTTCAGTTTGAGCGGCTGGGGTACTTCTGTGTGGACGCGGACTCGACGCCGGAGGCGCTTGTGTTCAACCGCACGTGCACGCTGCGGGACCAGTATGCGGAGAAGCGGTGAGGTGGATGGGCCGCGGGGGTGTGTGTGTTTGTGTTTGTGTGTGTGTGTGTGCTTGTAAATGACCTGATCTGTGTCTGTCCTAGGCTCGCCGGCGGCGTGGCCATGCATGCAAACTCACATGTCTGTGAACACGGAGGGTCGACGGGGTATCCCTGCGGTGCAACAGAGGTGGGTATTTCCTTGCAACGGCATCATGATAAAACGTTGGTTACAAAAATAGTGCACTGAAGCCGCCAAGCGCAACTCACAGATGCATGCCACACAAGACCCACAGACAGTTGCAAGCAAAGACTGCACGCAAGCCCACACACAGCGCCCAAGCTGCCACCAACTAAGGGGCCCTCTGCACCCAACACTGGGACAGGGAGTCCAGGGGCGTTGAGGGTGCCCTGCGCCCACAATCAGGCGTCATGATGGAATGGTCGGCCGTGGGTCTGTGCAGTACCTGCGCTCGGTCCTCAACTGCACATGGCGCCAAGCACCCTCCCAAGCGGCAGGAGCGGCTCGGCTGTCCGGTGTTCAGGCGACATGGCTCTGCCAGCTGTGAACTGCTGTTCTCCTGCCCCAGACGTCACACCGCATTGATATGGCATGTTGCACTGTGCATGAGTCCGATTGATGCAGTTGCCCTGCGCAGATCACGGCAGTGCGTGTTGCCGCGGCCAAGTGGTGCGTGCCTGTATTACGTAGCTGTATGGGCTACAGCGTGTGCCCAATCTCTCTGCCTGCATGTATGCAGGATCACGGTGCTGCGTTCATGAGGACATTGGAGCCTCTGACGAGTCGGACCGATTTCACCTTCAACGTCAAACGTGTGTGCATGCCTTGGTCAAGACGCAACCAAGCGTGCTTTTGACCTGGTCTTGACGATGTGTCCAGCTGTGCTACTCAAGTTGGCCTCTTGCTACTGGGGCTCGGCATGTAACCTAACACACGGGCACGCACTCGAGGGGCCACCCGCCCTAGAGCTGCCCTAAATGTGGAGGAGGCACAAGGCTAGATCGCTGCAAAGGCAGACTCGAACTGGACAAGGGCGGGCCATCACTGTGAAAGCAAGACACATTCATTTCGTGGCACCAACTGGTTTGTGGTTCATTAAAATCCAAGGCATGGGGCGTGTCTGATGTTTCTGGCTCCACATGCTGCCATCAATGGTCTGTCACCTGCAGGGCTTGCCTCTGTTACCTTGTGCAAGATTTCGCTCTTCAAGCAGCAGCAAGAGGCCTTGCAAATGATCCGTGGTTGAGGTTTGACAGAGTTTGCAGGTGTGCGGAGTCGATGTTCATCAGGAAGTGCCTGACCACCATGGGTCTTCATTCGTGAGGCCACGACCATTACATTTGCGGCGCCACAGATCCGTACTGCATGTACGGGCAGCACCAGATTTGATGTCTCTGCCATGCCAACGTTGCAACACGCTCTGCTTTGCCACATGTTCAGTACGTTGCGCCTCGTCCGTTCGTTGTGTGGTGGCTGCAAGGGTCGCCAGATCGCCATGCATGGTCATCCCCGCTCACGTATACCGGAACTGCAATACGACGCCTGGACAGCTCTGTGTCGTGTTAGGGGAGCACAAACGCCGGTGCGTGGTACTGGTCCTTTATAATTGTTGGTCCGGAGCCGTGGATGCGGAAAGTTGTGAATGCGATCTGCTGCTGGTTTGCTTGTAAGCTATCCATCTGCTTGGTAGGTTTCTCGTGGATAAGGCCTACGCTCCTACGCACATAATGAATCCAGCGACTGCTGCATTAAGTGCAAATGCAGACTCTCCTGCTTGGTCCAGATTGGCAGCCAGGCCATGCAGGCCTTGCGGACAGAGAAGCACTCCCGCACGTCCGCAATGCTTGCCACCCGAGCGCAGCCACGAACAGCGCCAAATATTTCAGCTGATTCCATCTCGAGGAAATGTAACCTACGACGATGTATGGTGTGCTCTCGACTATGTAGATCCGCACCAGCGTGACCAAGCCATCCGGAGCCTGTCCGACGTGGCACTGTTGCACAGCAGCGTTGGCATAACCACCGATCAGCGTTATTTTTTAGAGTTACCACTTGCAACGACGTGTATTTGGCTACTGTATTTTAACGGGGCTGCTCCTCGCAGCGGGGCTTAGTCCGTTCGTTGTTTTTGATGACGGAAACATTCACGTCTGTCGGACAGAGCTCATACGCATGCTTGCGCGAACACATTTGTTTTTAACGCAATAGACGTGCTTACCGCATTGCTCAGCTAGACCAGCACATTTGGATGCTCTACATGGTCGAGCGAGTCGAGGGGTCGAGCTTCAGACATTAGACAACTGCGCATGGGTCGCCACCACTCAGCATCACCTGTCTATCCGTACTATACCAATAGAGGTATTTTGTAGCATCGCTTAAGCAGTGCATTGTAGACGGTGCATCGGAGGGCGCGCGGCAGAACCGTGGGGTGGTGGTGGTGATCGGGCGGAGGGCACCAAGGTCACTCCCGGTTAGCAGCACAGCGCTGCGGTGCACTGTTCCCAACGACCGGCCTTCAACTCAGGCCCGCTCTGCCATAGCTCCTCAACCATTGCGAACAAGTGTTACAGGCCAGCCTTGTTGCAGGGCAGCCACGGACATGTGTGACCTCTTATCCGGCGAGAACCGTGCTGAATGCTATGCGTCATTTGGGGTTGATGTTGACTCTGTCGATAACTACTTGGGCAGAGCGCTCTGCCTCGAGGCTGCCTACAAAGGTACGCTGCATGAGCTGCGCCTTGAGTACAGACTGCGTGCTGTGATCCTGCCATCTGCCCGCTGAAACCAACCCGTGTTCCCCTGTGCAGCCTCTCCAGATCCAGATGAGGTGGTTGTCCACACCCCCTTCGGCGATGCAAGGCTGCACCCTCCGAGCATCCCAGATGTACACATGCCATCACCTTCGCGCGAACAGGCTGAAGCCATTGCAGAGGCCCAGAAACGGGTCGGAGATGTCATCGGCGCACTGTCCAAGTTTCATTCAGAGCTGAAAAGCTCAGCTCGCATCATGTTTGACTAGACCGGGTCCTGTGAGGACAATTCGGAATTGCAGGTTTTGACGGGGGCGCCCGACGCGATGCAACGCAATGCACCGCGTGGCATGACAGCTGCACAACATCTGGTTGCATCCCTTTGAGGCCCGATGACTTGATAGGGTGCTTT
>JALKAD010000001.1:2854264-2867982 GCA_024500015.1 Ulva compressa | reverse complement strand
CGTCATCAGCGGCCCTCCCCTGGACGGGTGTGACGCACGTGGCGACCGTGATTATGCAAATGAAAACCAGGTGTGACGCTTTGTATATGGCAGGGTGCGCAGAGCATCATCAGGCTCACATGTCACTGAAATCGAACCAAGGGGGACAGTGTTACATCGGTGCATGCAGCGGTCATCTGCTGTCCAGTTTACTTTGTACAGAACATTTTCCGTAGTCCACACGGCGTTCGATCATGCTGATCTGCTCCAGGGATGGAGAGTTGCAAGGAAGAAGGTGGTGAAGGCGCGATCACCAGATGTTCTCGTCCCTCCCAATGTGCAGATCGACAGACCCTAGCGCTCACGGCCGAACAGCAGTCAGCCGTGAGCGATGCAATCACGACAAGTTTTGTCATGCTTTCATTTTGATGGACTCAACAACATCTGTTGGAGCCAATGTGTCCAAGATGCCCTGCATGCCAACAGCACGTGACGATTTGATATTGTAGAGTATATGTTTACTGGGCGGCACTCGATGCTGTCAACTCAAGATGCAAGAATGGGATGAGCAGAGCGGACCTCATGAATGATTTCATCTACAACGAGGCACACTTTCTCGTACTTGGAGAGTAGAACTTGCTCAGTGGGACTTGTTTTCAGGACGGTCTTCAAACTCATTACGAGGCATTGCATGACTGACAGTACTGCACAGTTGGTGTAGACATAATGGTACCCATGCAAGCCTCTCAATCATCTCTGCAACAGGCACACGAGCAGCAACGCACGTGTCAATTCATCATATTCCCCAGAGCCGACGCCGAAGTATACCAGGCTGTCAAATGGCTGGAACACAATTGTGGCGCCCCTGCACCATGTTGCCCAGTGTGCCCGAGTCGAGCGGCACTGCTTGTCCAGAAGTACGCCTGACTTGGAGACACACCTGAAGTTTCCCACCCCTACGTGTCCGTTGGCCATACGTGCTACATCTCTGCTGCACTGGCCCAGGGCAGTACGCAGCTCTGCCTTCTGTATCTCACTCAGCCGATCAAAGAATCGCTCGTACAAAATGCTTCCACTACGATTAGTGATTGTAATCGCATGAATGTGGCCAAATTCGGACATGGCCTATTCTGTTGTCGTCCCGACGGTTCGCTCCAGAACTACATTGGCATACTCTCAGACGAACGCGGGTGATCGGGAGCCACCGTCTAGCTCAAACTCGTGCAAAGAGTGGTACAAACGCTTTATTCCGCTTCAGTCGTGATCTGTACACACGCCGTGCAAGTCGTGATGTAAATCTTGATCGGCACAGTGGCGTTGGTGCTTCGCGGGACGTGTTAGAGTCAAGGCGGTGACAAGGCGCAATAATGCACCAGGCAAGTCACGGAATCCTCCCTGTCGTGAGCCTGTGCAGCTGAGTACGTGCAGTGCCGCTCAATCGTCCACTTACATTGACAAAAAAGGATCCTTGTTCGTCGGAGATCTCAGTACACAACACCCCAACGCCGAATTGAAAGCTTTCTATCTGTAGATCGTCTTCAACTACGCGAATAGAAAGATGGCATACGTTTCTACCCGCATCACTGCCCGGTCAGGTGTACGGTCGAGCGCGGTACATCGGTCGATCCGCTGCCGCGCAGGTATGTTATCACACACGCTATCGCGCGTCAATGAAAGCCATCAATCTATTGAATCACACTGAAGCAGCATATTTTGCATGTTGGCATATCCCATAATACCTCAGTACTTGCGTCCCAGCATGTACACGAACTTGCACGCTTTGCGCACCTTGCGGGGAAGCTGTCGAGCGGCATCTTCCTTTCGCAATGAGGTTGAAATGTCATAATTGTGTCATCCAGGCTGCGTATTGTCGTTGTCTGAACGCGGCGGGTGGAAGTGAAATCAGCCACACGGTTCCTGATTGCAGAGCCAGAAGATAAGAGCCTAGAAATCATGCGCAAATTCTCAGAGAAGTATGCCAAACTGTCAGGGACATACTTTTGCATGGACAAGTCAGTGACGTCCGTGGTCATCAAGGGGTTGGCAGAACACAAGGAGGAGCTGGGTGCCCCTTTGTGCCCATGCCGGCATTATGATGACAAGGCCGCGGAGGCGAAGATGGGCTACTGGAATTGCCCCTGTGTTCCAATGCGTGAGCGCAAGGTAAGCAGTCCACGCTGTATGATAGCGAGTTCATCTGGTGATACAGTTTCTGTCTAGACTGGCTCAGCTGACAGGTCCACATCGGTGCAGGAGTGCCACTGCATGCTCTTCCTCACGGAGGACAACGACTTTGCGGGTGATGACCAAGACATCGGCCTGCAAGAGATCAAAGACTCGACCGGGGGGCTGTGATGCCCAGTCCCTGTTGCGGTGGCCAGACGAGCGTGGCACTTGATCCCCGGATCTATATGCAGTCCATCAGCTCTAATGGCGAATATGTACAGTCGCCGGCAGAGCTGTCCTCTGGCACATGGATCGTAGATCTGCCCGTGGTCGATCCTGCCGGCAGCGTTTGTACAGTCTAGTCAATCTGGTGCTTCGACTGTGTGATGAGACTAGAGAGCCCTGCACAATTACACTAGCAGTACCGAAGCAGCTGGACGCTAGCCTGGATCAGCGGCCTGCTGAATTGTGAGATATCTGCATTAGGCGTCTCGAGCTTGCTCTGCAACACGTGGTCCATGTCATTCCGCATCTCCGTGATGATATCAGCACCAGCCGCGTCTGTCTCGAACTCAATGAACCCATCCACCACTGTCAGCGTGTTATGCCGCCGCCTGAGCTCGCCCCCAAACAGCAGCAGCGCCCCCGGCGACACCTCCGTCGCTGTAGTCAGGAAAATTTCTGTCGTCATGAGCTTCTCCGTGAACACGGCCCATGCATACCTGCAGGAATACACGCCCCCGTTGCAGCCGGGGCCTGACACCCAGGTGAACACACGCTACTCCTGTCATCTCAGGTTGTGTCATCTCAGGTTCGGCAGGGAAGAAAGAAAGAGCGTGCACCTGTGCGGAGGAGTGTCCATACCCATGAGGATCGATGATGGGTGAAATCCGACCTTCCCGTCGTCGTCCGTGAAACACATTGGCGGGCGCCGCCCCTTTCGCATCACCGCTGCGATGTTCGGGAACAGCCCGGCCACAAGCATGGCGTTCACCAGGCACGGCTCATCCGCGTGTGTGGAGTGCGCACGGATGGTCTCATGCATTCGGCTCGAGCCGGGAGCGGCGGCGCCATCGCCGTCGCCAGCGAACCCCCCACGCTGCCCCCGGGGCCCGCCCTGACTGCCGTTCGACAGGAAACCCGAGTCATGCAGCACCTGCACGCGGGCTGGCACTGAGCATTCTTGGCGAGCCGGCACTATGTGTTGGCGCTGTCTTGCAGACGTCCCGATGCAGAACCATCTGTGAACACCGGATCCAGCGAGCCCAGCCGTTCTGAGCAACTACGAGTTCTGGCCACAGCACACAGCCTGAACCTTGAGTCGGTCACTGGGTCGTGCAAAAACCCAGATGAGAGGCAGCCTGATGCGCAGCACAGTGGCACGGTCACGCCAATTGAATCAGGCTGCCAGCGAGCGCTTTCGACCCGCGACCACCAACTGCTCCCGATGCCGGATGTTGCTGCGGCCGCGTTGGTGTCTGTGCTGTTCGAGACCAACGTTATAGGAGCAGCGTGAGAAGCATTACAGGAGCTGTGCGCGGCCGCGGCTGTGGGGCGGGTGGACCCTCACAACGGTCTATCAGCGCAGGGGTGATCCACCACCGCCACATGCAGCGCCGGCCAGGTGGCTGTCGGAACACATGCCAGCTATGATGCACGGCGCAGCACGCATTCATGCGGGTCCGTGCGATGACCTGGGAAGAAGGGGGGGGGCGGGTGCTGCCGCGTCTGTCCTTATGCAAGATCCGGGTCAATGGCATATGTCAGGCAATACTGCAAATTTGATGTTGAGAGGCCTCTCCAGAGGCCGCACCTGCGCGAGCTGCATGCGCAGGTTGCAGATGAGCTCCATCGTGCCGTACGTCACGAAGTTGCGCGAGCACCACGCGCGCAGCTCCCCGAACCGCCGCTCCGCCCGCATCTCCTGGAACGTGTTGGCCGCGTTGAGCAGCGCCCAGTGGTCCGAGGCAGCGTCGCCGGCGAAGCGGCGGCGCGCCGCATCGGCCTCGTCGCGGCGCTCCAGCGGCATGACAAACGGACTGCGGTGCGTGAGGGAGGCCGCGATGGTGAGCACCGGGTCGAGGCAGTCGTACACCGCGCCCACGATCAGCAGCCGCCCGACCGCAGGCTCCACCGGCAGCTGCTGCAGGTGGCCGCCCTACACATGCACGGCATGCATGTGAGCATAGCTCTGTACTGCGGCCGCCGTGCCGCATGCGTGCGCTGCGATCTGCAGCTTGCGCGCGGCAGCAGGGTTGTTGCGGCGATTACTGTGGTGGTGGTGTGTATAGGGGCCGGGGGAGGAGGGGGAGGAGGGGGGGGGGGGGGGTGGCGCACGAGGGGTGTGAGGTCCTCGTTGGCGTCCATGGCGCCGATGGCCTGGAGGCGCGCGATTGCGTTCTGGACCGCCGCCTCCTCCGGGGGGTCCATCGCCTGCCCCAGGAACGGCCGCACCGCGCCGACACCTGCACGCGCCGATGCCGCCTCAGACACCGTGCGGAGCGGGCTTGCCGCATGCGCCTGCACTGGTACCCCGCATGCGACTGGTGCCCCGTTGGGCAGTCGTGCACGGCGAAGTCACCGCAGCAGAGCTGCTCTGAGACCGAGGTAGTGCGCATGAGCAAAACAGCCGGTCCCTACATGTAAATCTACAGCAGAACACAGGCAGCAGAGGGACCAGCGCCACCCTGCGAGTGCATCAGCTCTAGCGGACAGCCGCCCGTGCCATGCGCGCGACTTGAGCGGCAGCAGCTGCGCGGGAAGGAATGGCGGCAAAGGCAGTCCCGCCTTGCAGCTTGCCTCACGCGTGATCACGGTGCCGTCACTCTCACCCATGCATGGCGGTTGTGCCCGGGCTTGCATGCAAGCCAATTGCATGCATGTGTCCCAGCAACCCGCCTCAGTACTGGTCAGTCGTGCCACAGCAGCAGCCCACTGGACTGCGACGCGCGCGCACCAATGCTCTTGAGCTGCAGGACGACCGCCTCCAGGGGCATGCACCGCATCTCCGGCGCCATGTGGCCCTGCAGCTCCTCAAACACCTCCTTCGGGTAGAGGCGGTAGCACGTGCCCGCCTGCACGCGGCCTGCGCGCCCCGCCCGCTGCTTCGCGTTGGCCTGAGATATCCTGCACACAGCCTCGGCTTGGGGGCCTCACGAGAGACAGCCGCACGGCTCTCGGAGAGCAGACGGAGCCTCGGGCCAGGACGACTGGCATAAGCCGACATCCCCCATGTGGCCCTCGCGCGTGCTGCGCTGCAGTGCTTCTGAAAATTCATTTCTCAATCAGCAGACCTGTGGCCGGACACGCACCAGTGCATCCATCCAGTGCATGCCACTCGATGAGCAAGTACAGCATGTGCATGGGGAAGCCCGGCCGGGGTCATGCATGCGCACGCACGCACCACAGCGTGCAGGTCACACGCGTGTGCTGTGACTGGCACAGCGTGCAATGGGCCGCGTCGCGCAATCGATCCCAAGCCGAACGCTCTGTTGGCGTCAGCCAGACAGGCTTCACCTGCCGCGTTCTTGACGCGCAGCCCGGGACCGCGGCAGTCAGCCAGAGGAGCGCGCACCAGGAGGGTGCAAGCTGGCGGATCTTGTTGAGGGAGTCATATGACATCACCTTCTGCAGGCCGCAGTCCACGACGATCTCCACGTCATCGATCGTGATGCTCGTCTCCGCGATGTTTGTCGCGAGCACGATCTTGCGCTGGCCGGGCGGCGGCCGCTGGAAGATGCTCTGCTGGTGAATCGTCGGCATGGAGCCATGCAGCGGGATGACGACGGCCCCCGGCAGCCGCCCCGCGCTGTGTGCTGCGGACAGCGCAGCGTGGATCTCCTTGATGTCCTCGAAGCCGGTGCAGAAGACGAGGATCGCGCCATCAGGGTGCGCGGTGTGCAGCCATTGCAGGAAGGCGGCGACGAAGTCCGGTTGCAGCATGCCCTTGCCGGCGGTGGCGGCGGACTTTGCGGCGGTGTGGGCCCACCAAGCACGCAGCGACTGCGCGGCCGCCGGCGGCATGCCCCGCGCGGCGGCCTCCGGGTCGAGGCTGTCAAAGGGTGTGGGCCGGGAGTCATCCCGGTCGCGCCTGCTGCCGCCGTAGCGGCCGCCTCCGTCGCCCTGCGCAGCGCGATCAACTCGTTGTGCGATGCTTGAGCAGTGATGGTGCCCAGCACGGGACACGGCGGGCTGTGCTGGGTGATACTCAATGAGTAAAGCGACCGGGGTTCGGCATGCGGCCATCTAATTGCTGGTCTCTGTTCAGAGCCAGGAGGAGGGGGGGGGTAAAGCTTGCAGGGGCGTGACGGCGTGATGTGCAGCCTGGCAGAACTCGTGTGTGATAAGCGCTGTTTGTGCACCGGCCGCATGCAGCAGAGCCTCGGCCTTGGTTCAGCAGGGGAAGCCTGCACAAAGCGCGAAGCACAAAGCACAAAGCATGACACGCGACGGCAGCGGTGCATGTGCGATGTGGCGGAGGCGCACCGACTTGTCAGGGGCTCGGAAGGCGACGCCGGACTCGGAGAGCGCGTCCGCGAGGTAGTGTGTGGTGACGGGAAAGGTAAAGCCCGGGACGTGGACGGCGGCGGCGCCGGGGAAGAACGCGGCAAACTTGTCGGCGTTGAGGGTGGCGCTCATGAGGATGACCTTGAGGTCCGGCCGCCGCCGCATGACCGCCTTGAGGATGACCAGCAGCAGGTCCTCATTCACGCCGCGCTCGTGAATCTGCACGCATGCTGCTCATTCATTTCCACACCCACCCCGAATTCTTCGCATCATGGCGTTGAGCCCCCTGCGAATGAATGCGGCAAGACCAGGCTACAGGGGTGATGGAAGATGAAGAGTCACAGCACATGGCGCGCAGCACGCAGCACGCAGCACACCTCGTCGACGATGACGTGGGAGACAGAGGTGATGCTCTCGTCGACGGTGAGGCGGCGCAGCAGCACGCCGGAGGTGCAGAAGAGGAGGCGCGTGTCAGGGGAGGCGGCGGCCTCGAGGCGGATGCGGTAGCCGACGCTGCGGCCTACGGCCTCCCCGCGCTCCTGCGCTACGCGCTGCGCGATGCTCACCGCGGAGATGCGGCGCGGCTGCGTGCACACGATGCTCGTGGCCGGCCCCGCGCCGCGCGCCACGGCAGCCTCCAGCAGGAACTGTGGCAGCTGCGTCGTCTTGCCGCAGCCGGTTTCGCCCGACACGATCACGACCTGCGTGCTGTGCCACGCACTCAGCCGTGCTACGCTGCTCTGCGCCGTACTGTGCTGCGGGGGGACGATGCTTGTGTGCACCCTGTTCATCGTTGTGTTGAAGTGTCCAGTAGGCTGTACGCGCATGCCTGGGCGAGTACATGCTGTGCTATGAATCATAGCCTATGAATCATAGCCTATGATCAGTCGATCATATATGAGTGAGACCCGTGTGCGGGCCGACCGATGGCCGGTGTGAGGCTTCACGTCTTCCCGTAGCGCGGCGCGCTGTGCTGTGACATGAATGCATGAGCATGAGCCCTGCTGCAACGCAACGCACAGCAGCGTGTGAGGGGCCGTGCTGCGTGCTGCGCACCTGGTGGCTGTCGACTGCCGCGAGAAACTCGTCGCGCGCGTGGAAGGAGGGCAGCTTGCGGCGGAAGGCCATCATGTCCTGTGCTGCCGCGCTGCCCTGGTACAGCTCCTGCTCAGCACGCATGCGCTCCGCGAGCTCCTCGTCTTCCCCCAGCGCGCGCCGACGCGCCGAGGTGAGGCCCTCAGACGGCGCGTCGCGACCCCGCGCGCGCTTGTGGCCGTGCTGGAGGCCTGCATGCATGCGTGCAGGTGTGGGGCGGGATGCATCTGGACGCCCCTGACTGTGCGCATGCGACTCTGCATCACCCGGCATCACACGCATGCATGCACGTCACACAGTCGCCCCCCGGGCTGCAGGGCGGAACCGCCCTACCCACGCGTCAGTGCGCGTGCAGCTCATGGCCGGGAACTGCCACCACGTCCGCACGTCGGCAAACACATTACGCCATCAACACCAGACCCCACAAGCGACTGCGTTACACCTGCGCGACTGATGCCCCCCGCATTGCATCACTCTCCTACCCCGTCTGGAGAGCAGGGTTTCCCACCAGAACCCCATCCTTCCGGAGGGCCCCGAGGGCCTCGGTGATCACTCACATGCGAGACAGAGTGGGGCCGCACCTGGAGCGGCGAACTGGCGCAGCGCGTGCTGCACTTCCGAGAGGACCTGGGGGGGGACTTCGAAGGGCTCGGTGATGAGGTGGTTGGACACGTACGCGGCGCGGTGCCGTGCCAACGGCGCCACAGACACCACGACGTTTGTCTCCTTGCCCTTGCCGTACTGCTTGCTGCATACGTGTGCAGAACCCTGTCAGCACCGCCGCACTCCCTCGGGGCCGGCAGGCCATGCTCACGGGTTGTCAGTTGCAACAGCTCGGGGACGCAACAATCTGCCGCACAGCCATGGACGTGTTTGCGTCGCGGCGGTCCGATGCGGGCCGGGTGACACTGCGTTGCGTGTGGCACATGTAGGGCATGTGAGCTGTGCCTGCAGGCATCTTTACGGCACGGCGTGGCATGCGGGGTGTTGGCACAGGACACTGCGGCGCCCCAGCTGGGGCTATTGAAATGGCGGCGCCTGGCAGGGGCCTGCTGAGGGCCTGCTGAGGGCGGGGGGGGCGGGGTTGAAGGTGGCGTCAGGGGAGAGCGCACCAGTAGAGGCCTTGCGCCTGCGCGGCCTCCTCGAATGCTCTGAAGCTGGCAGTGCTGGTGATCTCAGGCACCACGCGTTCCTCCTCCCCGGAGGCTTTGAACGCTTCAATTATTTGAGCCACCTGCGCTCCGCTGATGTCCGCCGGCTTCTCAGCGGCGCGGCGCGCCAGCTCTGCTTTGCGCCATTCCGGGTTTCCCCAGGTCGCACGGCCTCCGCCTCCGCCTCTGCGGCCGCCGCCCGACCGCCGCGCCCGCCGCCCCGGCCGCCACCGCCGCCGCGTCCGCCGCCGCCCCTACCGTGCTCACGGCCGCCGTGCCTCCCACGGCCACGCCCTCTTCCGCCTCTGCCTCGCTGAAATTCGCCCTGGCTGTTCTGGCTTGCGCCCCTGCCTGAGTAGGTGCCCTCGTGCATGCTGGCTGGTGTGTGTGTGCCACGGCCAAATGTCACGTGTGAGACAGACAACACGGGAAACAAGGATCTGCCAAGTGCATGCCTATATGCCTTAATGGCTCTAGACTCGACTCGGCTGCAGGCGGTAGGCCGTCCGACTGGATCCTTCTTGGCCTAGTGCAAGAACTCCACCGTCCAGGCAGCGTCGACGCCCTGTCTCTAGTAGAACGGCTTGGGCTTCTCAACGATCACAATCCACCAGGACCATGGAAAAACGTGTTAATCCGTCAACTGCAGCCTTTGACTGCGACGCCGGTGGCGTGTACGATCGAGCTGAGGCCGCGCACCTGGTACTGCGTTGCCGAGGCGATGGGCTGTACACGGCAAAGGTCTCAAGTACAGACGCGACAGCACCAGCCGATTGATAAACTGCATAACTTTGCAATCATGCGCTGAGCAATTTTGTCTCCGGCTGCACATCCAACGATGCAAGGCGAGTGCATGCTGAGCATCCATGCAAGAGCGCATCGTGGTTCGTTACGACGGGACGTCACGCAGTCTTACAAACCAGCATTTGGGAATATGAGCAGAGTAAAATATCCAATTCCAATTCTATCGCCGAAGCAACCACCCAGAATCCTCGGCGAATGACAAATATGGCCAGTCTCAAGGCAATCACTTGAGCTTGCGGGGTGGCTGACCATCTGAATCCCAGCAATATGAGGCTGAACTTTTGCACATGAAGATCAGCATAAACGGAACTTGTTTGAAGCTTCATAGCGCCCGAAAGTAAGAACGGCGAGAACTATCATCGTTGCAGGTGGCACTACACAGCCACCCGCACTTGTTGCTCCACTGCAAATGCCTCCATTGGAGCCACTTGCTGAGCCAGTCCTTCTTGCGCCTGAGCTCCAAGAGTCAAATTGGCAATATCTCCCAGTAATTCGTCAGCCTCGTCCACTTCTCCAACAATGGCACGCCTAGACTTGCAGAATCTCCACTGCAAGTGACCGGTCCCGATCGTCAGCGCTGCATCCGAATCGAGACAGGCACAAACATTGAATGTCGGAGCTGGGCAAATGTTGGAGCACATCTCGGGGATCGAGTATGTGTCGCAGGTGTCTGGCATAGCACCCATGGGAACTCTCGCGAACATGCCACAACTCTCGCATTCAGGGCATGGAGGCAAACACAGCGCACCAGGTGTCCCCACTGGCGGTCGCTCTTGAGCATGTCGGGGTGGCCCACGATCACCAGCAGCGCCTTTGCTCGCGTGATGGCCACATTGAACCGCTTCGGGTTGTTGAAAAAGCCGACCGCCGCAGCATTCTCACCTGTGCCAGACGCAGCCACCTCCTGCAATGCAGGCAAATGTTCTGCAAAGTGCCACACGTGGCAACCCGATCATCCACAGCAGTCAACCTGGTGCGTGTGCATCAATCATGCACCCGCTTGTGCAGTGAAATCTGGAGCAGCTGACTCTGCAGCAACACAGTGCGGGCTCCATAGCCAGAGCATTCGACCGAGGCCGCACTCAGCAACTTTTGCCGTGAGCAGCACTGGTGCCTCCGCACACATCTAGCAGATTGCAGCGTCTGGGACAACACAATGAACGGTGGGCACTCTGATGCATGCAAACTAACTAACCCAGCAGCAGAGCTGGGCATGGTCTCAGGGCCATGTCTCAGGCCGACAGGCTGTTCGACCACCTTGTGGAGCATAAGTCTGTATCGTATCTCATGTCTCTCAGGGCGACAGGCTGCCTGGCAGTCTTCGTACCGGCTGAGTGAGGACCGTGGTGATGAAGATGATGCGCATCTCCTGGCCCTGGAAGTCGTCCACGGTGCCGACGTTCACGCCGTGCAGGCTGTCCTGGCGCAGCAGGTTGCGCACGCAGATCGCCTGCGCGCGGGACATGCAGATGACGCCGATGTGCTCCGGCCGCACCGGTTCCGAGCCCGCGGGTGCACGGACCTGGTCCTGTATCAGAGAGTTGACCAGCCCGGTGACTGCCTGAGCCTCCTGCATGGCCATGTCAGCGTGTTTGCAGCTTCCACCGGGCACTGTCTACACGCCAAGAACACCAAGTCCAGGCTTGGAGCACGCACTGGTGCGCCATGTGCAATCGCAGTTGCATTTTATGCTTGGGAGGCAGCATGGCAACGGTGCACGTGGAAGCTGGTGGACTTGTTGACAAGGCCATGGGGAAAAAACGGAAGAAAATGCACTGCAGTCACGCCTGTCAGTGTATGTATGCCAACGATCGGCTGTTCTACGCCCGTTGCACCGTTGACGGCACCCTTGAGTGGGACGCTGCAGGGGCCATGCATGCCACCGCTGGCCACGGCGGCCACGGGCCAACGTGCAAGGAGCCATGCATCCGCAGCCGGCGGAGTTGTCAGCAGGCTGTTGTGTCAGTGAAAATGACAACGGTGCTGCTAAGCTGTCAGCGGCGCACCTGTGTGTTATAGAGGGCAGGAGACTCGTCTAGGCGCAGCTGCTCGCCATGCACCGGCACGAGCATCGTGTGCCTCTCCACACCTGCACACCACATGCATTGTGAGGCCAGAAATGCCCCGACCGTGGCAAAGTGGCACCTTTTGTTCTGTCTCAGGCACACAGCACTTGTGGCGCAGGCCCACAGAGGCTGTATCAAGCGCGCAATGCCCTGCTCCCAGGTGCAGGCCGCACACTTCACTTGTGGAGCATGCACACCCGCCGGCCGGTCATGCCGCCGCGCACCAGGCGGGGCCGCACCGTCGTCGTTGCTCAGCAGGGACCACGCCGGGAGCACCGTCTCGGCGTCCGGCGCACACGCGCGCAGCGCGCTGCCGTAGAACATGCGCGACGGCAGCCGCAGCAGGTGCTCATGGCTGCGGTAGTTGCAGACGAGCACCGTGCACAGCACGTCGCGCGCCGCGTCGGAGCTCGGCAGCCCGCGGTAGTACGCGATCAGCCTCTCCAGCAGACTCTCCGCCAGGCCGCCGGCGGTCGCGACGGGCGAGCGTAGCTGCGCGCCGAGCTGCCGGGGGTCCCCCGCAAGACACGCGGCGCCGCCGGCGGGGCCGCGCGGGAGCAGGAGGAGCGGGAGGAGCGCCTCGGTGAGGGGCAGCTGGCCGGCCTCGTCGAGGAGGGCGTGTGTGAAGGGGACGGGGGGGCGGAGGAGGTGGCCGCGGTAGCGCATGAGGAGCGCGGAGGCGGTGCATGTGACGATGACGACGCGCGCGGCGCGGAGCTGCGCGTGCGTCGGCAGCTTGAACGCGGCCCAGTTGCGGTCGACGAGCGTGCATTGCATCACGGTCTCGCTCTGCAGACAGGTGTGGTGTTCGCGAGTCGTGTGGCAAGCGGCAGCCTCGCTGTGACTGTTTCACTGCAGGGGGGTCGCGATCGCATGGCAGGCTCGACTACGCAACGCAAGGAACAAGCCAACAGGCAGGGGATATAGACCGCAAAAATGCCGCGGTGCAGGGTGCAGTCACGAAACTGCTCATGGAGAGTGGTCGGCGGGTGGTCAGACGGGCAGACGGTCGGCGCACCACGCGGCTGGCGGGCCAGCGGGGGTCGATGACACGGAGGATGTTCGCCTGCGGGACGCCGGCCGCGAGGAGGCGCTCGCAGAAGGTGTCGCACGTGAAGTTCTGCGGAGCGCTGACGAGGATGCGGTTGCCGTCGCTGCGCAGCAGGTGCAGCACCATCTCCACCAGCGTCACCTGCAGCCACAGCCGGCTGCCGTGCTCAACTACCCTGTCGGTGCACATGCATGGACCGCGTCATCGAAGATTTGCGCTCAGAATTGGTCATCAAAGTTGCTGTGTTTGGGCCTGCTGAACAAAAAAAATCCGGACACTTGGGATTCATCGGGAATTCGGAAAGAGCGACACTCACCGCAGAAAGCGGGGACGGTGCTGCTGTAGCGATGCATGTGCAGGCGGCGGTTTGTTGGGAGTCGTGGAGAGCACGGGGAGGAGTGTGGGAGGCGCACCGTCTTGCCCGTGCCAGGAGGGCCGAAGAGGACGAGGGGCTTGGATCCCGTGGCCACGGTGCACATCGCGCTGACGGCCCGCCTCTGCTCGGCATTCAGCTCAACAGGCCCCAACTGCAGCGCTGTCACACAGTGAGACGATGCGTGGTCAGTGCACCAGGGAGAACGCAGACCGTATGTGGCAACTGTACACTACATGCATGTGGGGCTGCAGGTGCGTACCACTTGCATGGAACTATGGAAATCGTCCACCGCGGCGCATTTGGCGCCGGTGATTGGCCCGGCGGCGCAGCGGTGGTGCCACATGGGGCCGCTGGCAGGGGCGCCGCCGCCGAAAAGGTCGGTGGGCAGGCGGCCGACGGTGTGGAACTCGGCGTAGGCGTCTGCCTTGGTGTCATCGGCGGGACGGGGCGGCACGAGGCCGTCGGGCAGCACGGCCGGGGTGGCTGCGGAGGCGTGGGAGAGGTGGGAGTGCAGCACAGCCGCC
>JALKAD010000001.1:2836560-2854183 GCA_024500015.1 Ulva compressa | reverse complement strand
ACGAGCATGCGCTGCAGCGGCGTGCGGTCGATGGCAAACCTGTGGGCATGGCAGAGCGCTACAACCCTCCGCAAGCGGCAGCCTGGCGGTGGCAGCAAATCAGTGACATGCCCAATGGCCTCTTTTTGGCCTATGTTGAGTTGTCTGCTAAGCATATGCTCTTGCCAGCAGTTTCATGAGGGTGGAAACAGCGGTGTCAACAGTGCACGCCGTGATCTGATGTCTCGTTTGTGATGTTGTCTGCTGCAGAGACGAACTGGTCGGTAATCGTGTAACACGGCAAAAGCATGAAGAGCAGCAACCGTGCTGTACATGAATTCCAGCGGTGCAGCGGCACGCCCAAAGCGGTGCAGCGGCCAATCAAGCCCAATCAAATGGGATACATAGCGTGTCTGGGCCTGACCTGCTGGCACCGGACTGTCAACAGGTGGACATCTCGTGGGACGCTGCGTGTGCACGTGGCAAGGGCGTGGCATGGCTCGCACCGTAAGATCGCCTGCTGCAGGCTTGCCGAAGTACCGCTGTGGTTGGGGATGCAGCTCATGTGGAAGCGCTTGCTGGCCGCTTCGCAGAGCCACGCCGGAGCAGACATGATGCACCACGACTGGAACTGGTCCAGCACCAGGCACACATCCTCTGCTGGGCTGTTCTGCATGCGGCGCATGCATGGAACCCCCATTTCCGTCTCGCACGACTGACAGAACCTGCCCGCCGTACAGGTACACCACGCAGCACAAAGAACACAGCAGCACAGGCACATGCATGACAAAGGAACCAAGAGGGCGAGGTGCTCGCTGTGATTACAGTGCGGCTGCTGACCTGCAGGATGGGCATGCGCGAACGAGCTGCGGTGTGGCTGTGCAGCGAGAGCGCACCCTGTAGGTGACATGGACGCGTGAGCCGTAGACGACGTGCGGCCGGTTCTCCAGCATGTTTGGCACCTTGACTGCCAGCAGGTAGCATTTGCCGGTGCTCACATCCTCCGCCAGCATGCCCGTCTCGCGCGCCAGCGTCTTGAGCTCGGGCCCGCGATACCGAGACCGCATGACCTCCGCCCCGCCCGCGCCAGGCAGCGCGCTCAGCACGCGCATGTGCCGTGCCGCCGAGTCGGAAAACTCGGCAACGTGCATGTCGACGACCGCGTCCATCGTGAAGCTGTCTTGCAGCATCGCGAGGCCCTCCACCGTGAGCATGCGCTGCAGGTGCTCGACGGCACGGTCCACGCCAGGTGCGACGCCGAAGCCCAGGTAGTCAACGACGTCCCGCGCCTGCTGCAGCGGCCGCTGCACGAGCTCCAGGCTCGCCTGCTGCCGCTCGATGCCGGTGCGGCCCCGCACGAGCAGGCTGTGCGCAGCGGCCGACAGATGCATGAGCGAGGCAGTGTCGGAGAGAGCGACGCGGCCGCCGCCGCCGGCAAACGCGGTCAGCATGCGGTTTAGCAGGTGCCACGCCGGGCTGCCGACCGCGCCAAGGCCGATGTCTGGCTCCCAGCCCAGGGCCATCGGGCCGCAGACGTCGGTCACGGCTTGGTCTAGCACGGACAGCTCGGGCGGGATCATGGGGCTGACGACGCAGATCGCATGTATCGGCGCGGACACGCGCACGCCAACTGCGCTCAGCACGTGCGGCTCTTTCAGCTTTAGCGTCATGTACGGCCACTGCAGCTCCGGCGGGCAGGGGTGCGAGGGCGCGGCCCACCCGAGCAGGCAGAACGCGAGCCGTAACTCGCGGGGGATGAAGGGCGCGGCGTTGCGCGCAGCGCGGAGCGCCGCCAGAGCGGATTCCTTGCTGCGCGTGAGGGTGATGCACACGCGGCAGCCGACCACGTCCACGGAGTAGCGCTCCTGCGGCGTCCACGCGAGCTGTGCTGCGTCAGCGCCGACTGGGAAGCGGCAGCGGTGGTCGGCTTTGGGCTCGGCGCGGGTCCAGACGACGGCAGTGAGGACGGACTGGAAGATGCCGGAGAGCTTGAGCGCCTCAATCTCCGGCAGCCCGGCCACCTGGGGCGTCTTGGCCAGCACTGTCAGGCTGTGCGAGGCGCCTGCACGCCGAGTTGCGGGTCCTGGTCGTGCGGGAACCAGCGCGGTGGTGTGCAAAATGTGTGCGCATGCACCGGGTCCCTGTGATCGGCATGTACAAGCACCCGGGGGTGGCATGCATGCAGCTTCATCCCACGCTCTGTGGTGCCGCAGGTGCCGGCAATTGCATCCCGCACAGCCAGCAAGGCTGATGTCAAGCGTGTCGATCATCAAAATCCAGCCGCACCAAGTACCGTACTCCTGCCAAATATTGAACCCCTCATCTCTGAGTTTTTGGCTGTGCATTCCCAAATACAGCAGGTTTGATGGAAATGTGTGGAGCAATTGTCCGATAAGGCGCTCCATTAATTTGCAAGTATAGGGTATGCCCAACAGCGCCACGGGCGGTGAGTGTGCCGCAGCGTCGGCGTGAGCGTGGAGGCGCACCCGGTGCGAGCTCCAGGCACTCGAGGTCGCCGGGGGCGTGCTGGTCGGTCCTGCGGTGGCGCCAGATGCCATGCTGCTCGAGGATGAAGAAGAGGCCGTGCGTGTTGGGGTGCACGCCGAGGTCGACGATCAGCATCGGCTGTGCGCCCTTGTTGGTCAGCGTCACGACGCGTGTGGCCACGGCGGCGCCATCACTCAGCCATGCCTGCAGCGCCGGCACAGAGGGCGGCGCCGCCTGCACACGTGCACGTGTGTGTGATGAACGCCGACTTCTGCTCCTTGCCGCCTGTGGCGGTTGTGCCTTTGCTGAAACACAGGTCGGGCAAGGGAAAGGCAAACAAGGTGCCGCGTACGGCTTCCACTGCGTGTTGCGCATGGATCGGGGAGCCCTGGGGGAGGGCACACAGCTGCATGGTCGCCAGAAGCCGCCGCCAAGTGCCCACGATTCAGGAATGACAAGCGAGGGCGTCGCGCTGCGGGGCAGAAATGCATCGCCCAGAAATACTGGCAAGGTTGCAGGCGAATGGGCTCGCAGCTGCATCGCAGGCTTTGTAATCGCACCTGCAGTTGGGGGGCCTGAGCCAGCCACTGCTGCATGAGATGCTGGTCCTCTGCGGGCGGCTCGTTCTGGGAGAGGCTGCACTGGCCAAAGTCGACATCGTGAGAGATCGCGAGGTGGCTGTCCTGCAGCAGAGTGCTAGCGTTCTGCAGGGCGGCCTGCAGCACGACGGGCCTGTTGCCGGCCGCGAGCCAGCCCCGCAGCTCTGGGGGGGCAGGCGCCGCCTTGCTGCCGTCCGAGGCGCTCCGGCCCGGGCCCAGCACTCCAGCGATGCTCTCTGCACCTTGCAGCCATGAGCAACGGCTGCACAAGGCCGCATGGGAGCCGCGAGGGTGTTTGCACAGCATGGGTGCCTCGAGCACGTCTGTGTAGCAGGGCGGCTGTAGAGCAGGATGGTGGCATGCATTAGCTACGTGCAGATGCTCGCATGGTGATTGCTGGCGGCACCTGTTGGTGTTGGTAAGACATTGCGGCTGGGCCGCACGGACTCTCAACAGACAGCAGGAGACCAGTTCACACATACATGCGTTTTGGGGCACCGCATGCGCACTCAGCAGGCCGGAATATCACCAGCTCAGCTGCAGGAGGGGTACACGTGTACTGACCGCCCGAGTGTGCACACTGCCGGGTCAGCCCAGGAGGTCAGATGCTGCATCAATCTGTGATCCGGTGCAAGTCGTTCTGCCGTGCTGCCTGGCGGACCGAGCATGGGGGCGTTTCAGGTCTGTTTCAGAAACAGGAGCCGGTGGGTGTCACCTTGCCGCCACTGGTCGATGTCTGCCACACACAGAATGGCCAGCTTGCTGATGCTTCCGGCTGCCGCTCGAGCCCATCGATCCATATCCGCGCCGCTGACGCCGTCCAAGGTACCACATACCAGTGGATGGAGGTAGAAGCAGCCCACCTGCTGCCCCCGGCTACTTGCTGCCTGCGCAACCGCATGGAGTGCATGCATGTGTTGCCAAATTTGCTGCGGAACGGGTGCATGAATGGGTAGACTTCCGGGCCCTGCAATGTGTGATTCCATCACTGGCAGCAGTTGTACGTCCAGTTAGGACAGGGTAGGGTCTGTACGGTGTCATACCAGTTGGCTGCATGAATATGAGCCGCTCAGTTCCTGGGAGCATGTCACCACCGTTCAGATAGGCTTCCCTGCAGCATTAGCCACAGCGGGTGATGTCTGCGCTTCGTGCCGATGTCGGTGTTGTTGCAGTTTGTTGCGGGTTTGCACTGGGGACACACATACCTTATCAAGCTGAGTTGATTCAACACCTGTGTGTTCAAGTCTTTCACGCTCATTTCCGACACCCGAGCGACCTCTGCTTGCCCAACAAAGACCCACAAGCGCTGTGTCATGTGTTGATGAGGCTGATTTGTGGAAGCCTTGGGCTGAACGAGCTGGTTGGCCGGAACTTGTGAACGTAGAAGGCCGTGCACACAGAGCTCGACCAGGAGGCTGCGATCTGTGCCATTTGCGTGCAAGAGCGTCTGCAGCTCGGGCCTGTTGCTGAGCAGTTCGTGGCATCTCTTGCCAATGTTAAACAGGCTCTCTGAAGTGAGAATCTGTCCACCACGCCGAGACATGCAAGGTGATTTAACCAAGGTGGTACGAAGTGTTGTGTAATGAGGTAGCTGCTGTCCGATCGATGGCTGCCGTGATTTCAGCACCTGCACCGTCGGAACGTTCTTGACGATCGATCGCGCCACCTCTCCTGCTGATCGCTTGGTGCCCACCCATGGTACAGATCCATGTGCCGATTTGAAGTAATACGACTACGCTATGTAAGAGTCAATCGACTATCACTGTGCAGTGCCGCGTTGTCAAGGATTGGCACGGAGAGCCATACTAGCGTGCGGCAGGAGCAGGCATGACCCATGCTGCACTATGGTAACATGGTAATGATGACTCCGTGACCGCCGTGTAGTTTCCATCTCTACATAGTCGCCCATTTTGTGTGGCTGCAAGGTGCACGCCTGGAGAGTGTTCTGGGTGCGACGACATCGACGGGCGCTGCTGACGAGATGCATGCTGTCGGATCATGCACGACATAAGCTAAGCAGCACAACTCGACATTCCGTATCCGTGCTGGCGCATCTGCTGGGATCGCGTCTTACCTTGCAATGCGACCAGCTCTTGTGTAAGCACAGGCAATTTGCAGACCGAAAGTTCAGGTTCTACAACTGCAAGCGTACAACAGCACCGATTCGAGCGTGTCAAGCTGCGTATTAGGATGGAGATTGCGCGAATACAGGTCAGTCCGGGAT
Organism: Ulva compressa; assembly: GCA_024500015.1. Classification (NCBI taxonomy): domain Eukaryota; kingdom Viridiplantae; phylum Chlorophyta; class Ulvophyceae; order Ulvales; family Ulvaceae; genus Ulva; species Ulva compressa. The sequence continues at coordinate 2,848,894 of JALKAD010000001.1, read as the reverse complement.
CTGGACTAGCTATGCGTCCACACGCATGCAACTAGCAGCTCGAAGTATCCTGAACTGCAAACACGAGAAAGTTGGAGAAACTGGAATGTATACGTCGCTGCATATATTATTGATTGTGGATCTGCGTACCAACACGTGATGACTACGTGCAGAAAGAGCTACATGAAATTGTCAGAGACAAGTCGAGTGGTGTTTCTGTGCGAGTGCTGGCAGAATCTAATCTCTGTAAGCTGCAGGGATGCATCCAAGGTAATCGCAATCACTCTTGCAACCTCCAAGGCTTCATGCTGTTTGTTTGATGTGCACAGTTGAGGATGTTGAAGCTCTTCATGCTGCCGTACTGGTTTGCAGGTCCGGAGAATTCACCTTACGCGGGGGGGACGTTTCTCATTGACATCGAGCTGAACTCTCAGTATCCATATACTCCACCAAAGATGAAGTTCATCACAAAGGTGCGCTTAGTCCAAAGCATTTCCTGAACTTGGGCCTGCCTCCGCCATTTTAATTGGCACACAGCATCATCGGCATCCAGGTTTGGCATCCCAACATATCAAGTCAGACGGGTGCTATATGCCTCGACATTCTCAAAGACCAGTGGTCACCTGCGCTCGGGATCAAGACAGCACTGCTTAGTTTACAGTTGTTGATGCAATGTCCTGCACCGGATGATCCGCAAGATGCAGTGGTTGCCAAACAATACATTTCAGACAGGCAGGCCTATGAAGAGCAGGCACTGAACTGGACAAGTGCGTCGCCGAGCTGCAATTGCATCAGCAACAAGCTGTGCCGGTTCATGGTCACATGTGTCTGATATGCAGAGCTGTACGCAAACAATTCAGTGGAAGAACAAAAGGTGAAAGACATCATGGAGATGGGGTTTACACAGGAACAAGCACGGAAAGCACTGGATGCGTGTGGCATGGACAAGCAGGCTGCAATAGAACACATTCTTACATCTTTATGACCCACACACAGCAACAGGGTTACTCACCTGACGTCACAATTTTTTAATTGAAGAGTGCCGCTCTATGAGATTCTTTGAAGGCATTGCATGTGGCAACATGTGTCACTCACACCAACACCAACATTGATCTGTCGGCTGTCGTAGGTGTATTGTAATGTAAAGTCAAACACTGCTGGCCGTCATCTGGCAGAAAGGCCATCAGCTACGACAGTGTACAGTTCATTTGCTATGTTCAGTGCCTGGGACGGGGTAGCAACAACCTTTGAATGGGATCACGGCCCCAATCACAAGAGCGACTGCGTGAGCCGCTAGCCATCCCAAGCAGCTTACATGGTGGCCATGTGGTCGGGTGCGTTCCTGCTACCAATGTAAAACACGGTACTCGCAATTGCGCATCGATTCCTCGTGGGAAAAAAACGACTTCCAGAATACGCTATGTCCGTATAACACAATTACACTCTCTGGCTGTCGCTCGAGCCAGCGTTTCGCATGCGCAATGCGCTCCTGCACACTAACACCGTAGGTGAATGTGCTGGCTGTGCAATAGTGTACAGCGGTGAGCCCCGTGAGATGAATGCATGGGATTATGCTGTTCAGTGCATGTGGCATGCATGGAAACGACAACAAGCATTCAGTTCCGGACCTTGATTTTGCTTGAGGTTTCCTTCTCCTTGAAGGTCCCGTTCTCTTTGTCATTGGATCTGCCACCATGCCACCAGTGCTCAGCATCAAGCTGAAAGCATTCTTCCAAGGGGACAAACTCTTTTTTCAGCTCGCTTGTCTGTGTTCCGATGTCACCATACGTCAACACGCGCTCTGAAATGCAACTGCAGATACCAAAGCGTCACACAAAGCTCTCGCTCATACCAATCGCAAAGTGACAGCCACTTCCATGTTTTGACGGCTGGGAGAGTTAAACCGATGTATGACCACATTCCGGGCATTCCATATGTTGAACCATGCCAGTGATGACAAAAGAGTGAATGGATAGGTCTGTGCAAGGCCAGCCAATGGCGGCGAGGGATCGCGTATACACCAAAGACCCCCTGCCAGTGGACCATCTCAATTGGCACCGCACCTGACAATTCTGACAGGCGGCAGCTCACAGCCCTTGATCAGATCAAGCTTTTGCTGGACTTGTTCAGGAACTCCCGGTTGTGTGCTGGTGGCACCCGTCCTATCCGAAGGTGCATCGGGCAAAAGCGGACATGACAAGAGGAACGTCTGAATGCAGCGGCGCAGCGGAGAGGTCACCCACACAGTGGTTTGCCCAGAGAGGATGCTCTGATTGTTTTGCAGCTCTTGTGAAAGCCGCTTTCTCAACTGGCGAGCTTGCTGGCAGCCACGAACAGTCAGACTGGGATCGTACAGCTTCGGATCTGCCCAGTTGTCCGCTTGCCTTGCCGCCGCATTGTACTCGGATTCCCCATGCCGGATCACGACCAGAACCTTGACAATCAACAACTGTCAGTGACAACAAAGGTGGCAGCAGTGTTGGGCTGACATGGGTATGAAAATGGGGATACAACATTGTGACAACAGCAGACGCTGAGCAGGCTGGGTGCCTGGTAAGGATGTGCAAAACCCCTTCCTCTCCCTGATAAGAATGCTGGGATCCTGTTTATGAAGAGCATACAGCGCAAGACTTTAACAGGAAGAACGACTCTCTTGCAAAGCAAGGAACGCAGATCTCCACTAGCGAGCACAGCCATCATAAATGCACAGCGCGGTCTCATGTGTAGTGATCCTACTTGTGGCGATCGTGTGCGGACTATATCAGTGCTGGGACATGGCATGCAAGACCCGCTGGCAACATTTGAGTGCATGAGCACCAGTCACAATTGTCTTGATGGAGACGAGCCAACGCAAGTGAACACGAGTAAGCCCAGGGATCTGAATGCCAGTGGAACAGCGCTGGCAGAAAGGCGCGTGCTGGTGACGGATCAGTTCCTTACTAGTGAATGTCATACCACAACCATCACATGAGATGCGCGAGCGATAGGGTCATTGAAACACACAAAAAGTCAGCATAGCGTGCATGAAGCGATTGTGAATGGAGCAAAGTACCACCTTTCTTTGCTTTTTGGGCCGGAACAAGGAAAACAGAGGTGCCGCTGTTGCAGCTCGAGCTGAATAGTTGACTTCAGATCCAATTGCGCATGGACACAACTCGGGGGTCCGCGTGGATGCATCTCGATCCACGTCTCCGTCTAGCATCTACACGCACAAATAGCGCTTCCGCACTTGGCGATGGCATGCATTCGGTGACAGCAGTGGAGGCACCACACCTCATCGCCAGTTGCAAGTGGAATGATGGCTTCCGTGCCACCAGCACCACATATACCGGATCGTCGCCCAGTTTGCGCATCTATGTCAATTTCATCATCTAGAGGACCGGAGTGTAGCCATTGCATTCCTGTAAATACGCTTGGGCTATGCACAGTGGATGTACGTGCTGTTGTGGCCATGATTGTGGCTATCGCAACAGGCAGAAAGCATCCTTACGAACGACTGTAGCACATCAAAATGCAGTATTTAAAATTCACATGCCGTCAGGACTGCCCACCGTCTGCATCATCACCCAGCAGCTGGTCTTGCTCCTGTACACTTTGCCATGTTCATAATGCCTTGTCAGTATATAGTGCCACTGCGCCATTTCAGTCACAACAGACTCATACCAAGCTAGTTTTTCGTCTGGATACATCACGGAAGCTTTGTTCGTCAAGCGGTATGTACCGCTTCATCACTGCATCGGATCGTAGGGATGCAGTTCACAAGGATACAATGAGCACAACAAGTGGCACTTGCTGGAGCTTGACGACAGATTTATTTACATTTTCCATAGCTTACAGGTAACGACATGGTACTGGAAGATTGATACTGGCGGAAACGGAAGACGTTGTCAACGTGGTACAGGACGCCGCGTGTCTGAAGAACAGAATGCCGCCCAGTGATCGTCCAAACAGATAGTTGATGCAATACGTTGATTTACCACATCGTGTGCAGCGGCATGAATCGATCAGAGAGCAGCTACAAGCACATGCATACAAGCGGAACGGCTGCATGCATACGCTCTGGTACTACGTCTTGCCACATGCGTTCCTCGCAGCGCGCCTTCCAGGTGTGTGACAATGCATAGAAGCATAATACATGTAGGAAGATGGGTTGACACCTCCTACGACTAATACGCGGCAGGTGGGGGGTGTCGCTGTATGAATGGCGGGGTGTTGACAGCGCTCGTTCTACCTGGCAATTGAGGTTCATCTTAATCAAGGACATCTTCCAAGCGTGTCATCTGCGACCCTCGACGCCATCACTTCTGTGCCGTGAATGCTTGTGGCAAACTACGGAACACGATGTTAACGCACAGCACGCAGCAGCAACATACAGTCCTCCGCGATCCTCAACCAGTTTCCTCCGTTGCTATCGCCCATATACGAATCAAAACGTGGCTTGCAATTTGTCGAATGTCACGGATTTCTTCTTGAAGCCATGTACCCCTGCAATGGTTTGTAGCAAGCACGCCTGACATGTAGCGGCTGGCTGTGGGCATAGCACACATAGCACAGCACGTGAGCTGTGCGTTCCAACTGGGACAAAGGAGGCACGTGCAGAGCCATCAAGTCGATCGCTCACCAGAGCAAAGCTCAGGCAGGCCTTAACGTGCATTGCGTGTCACAGCCGCTAATATGCTCTTTCCAGTATCGACAAACCATCGCTCAGCTTCCTATGGCCACAGCAAATACAGGCATGCCTAGGCATCATGCGCTTGCAAGCATAAAAAGCTCCTACGCCCTGCCTGGAACCAACTCGTCTGTGCAAGACATGCGCTGCAGTGCCCCTCATGCAAGACTAGCATACACGGACAAGCGGCAAACACACACCGCTGCATATGTGAAGTAATCAAAGCGCTTGATCGCTTTCTCAGCTTCCGGTGTCGCCCGCAACTGTCTTGGCTTGCTGAACGAGCCTCATTCACACTCCGGATGCATGCCATGAGGCGCCTCACATCCGGATCCCGTTGTGGCCAGGCTGCCACACAAAGCTCTGCAGGACAGTGCCAGGGCGCGCCCGGACAAGCGAGCACGTTCACAGTGGCAAGCGCCTGGCACGTACCAAGTGTGCAGAGCATTGCAGAGCATCCCATCCTGGACGGCCAATTGGCTAAGCACAAACCAGCCAGAGACTGAAGTGCCTTACAGCATGAGCACAGCATACCAAGCCTGGCCCCACGTGAACGACCTGCTTCCTACAGTGGCATTGGCGCTGAGGCTGTGTGCAAATGGCACAACAGCTACCACACATGCCTCAAGTCTCTCCTGGGGAAGGGCGAGAACGCCAGAAGCGCCTCCTGAGACTGCATGTGGGCATTTCATGCGATCGCAGTGAGATGCCCCAAACCCATGCATTGCATAACGTGGTGCAGGTATTGTCGTGTATCAGTCCAAGTGCACGACCGGTCATTTGAGCACATCTGTGCTACACCAGGCTCAGGAGTGAGTGGCCATAGCCTCAACTCGGGCTCAGCATGACAGGATGCCATTGAAGTGATCCATCCAAATGCACAGTGAGCCATGCTTTGGTCGCAGCTACATGCTTGTGGACGCATGCATAGTCTGCACTGGCCGCTTGCTCCACAAATGTGCCTCAACCTGGCAGCAGTCCAAACGTTACATGGCTGCCTACCCAATTCTATGAGGCGTCTGCAAGTGCTGCACGGCCCTGACACCATACCCTAACGATCAACCCTCCTGCACTCCTGCCTGTAGCCTAAAATCACCACAAACATCATCCTAAGCACCAGTATGCCTTGGAGATGAAAAAACTATTACCTAGAAGCGCATCAAATGTGCTGCCACAGCTCACCACGATATCAATCATGGCATACATTGCCCGTACAGGCCAAGATGAACCTAAATACCAACTTGCCGTATGTGCCGGTGCACTCTCAAACGAGACAACATCGCCTTTGGCACCAGCATTTCTATGTCAAGACTGCATTGAATGGACTAAAGAAATCAAATGCGTGTGCTGCCGGACACTAGGCTACCTGTCACATACATGAACGGTCAGATGCACCTCGCACAGCTGACCGCTAGCCCGCCATCTACATGACCGCACTTGAGATGGCTACTCAAGACTGACTTGATCTGGAAATTTGGATGCCACCGCTTCCACATTGCCCGACAAAACGAAACTTCCAACCAGTCCGTTGAACGCTGCTGGTACCTCCAGGTAGAGCCAGTGGTTTGCTTCCAGAAAGTAAGCGGTCGTGCAGCCTGCAGGAACAGTCAAATAATCTGTCTTTGAAACTAAGCCAGCAGACAATCAACAACAATCCAGCCTTGATGTTGACGAGAGCATACGCTGAACGAGTCTTGAAACCTCAGCACATCCATCTGGAGGGAAGATGCCACTTTTGGAACCAATGAGATTGAGGCATGGCACCGAGATTTTTGGAAGTAACGACCTCCAGTCGAGCTGCGTATGATCTGCCATCAAACTTGCCAAATGACTGGGGTTGCACTTCAGCGTTTCTGACACCAAGAGTTCTTGAACGTCTGGCGCAATTGGCAGGCTTGTGCACGCATCACATCCACCTGCAGTTCCCATTCCACCTACTGAATACGAATGCCTAACGACCTCTACAAGGTGCAGTTGAGTTGTTCTGTTCGTTCGCGCCATGCACATGCAGCGTTGAGTACACAAGCCTGCACATGTTGCCATGAGCTATTGAAACGATCGACCGCACCTTTCGCAAACGCCGGAAAATCGCTCTCGAGGGCGCATTGCATTCTTGTCAGAGAAGCGATGTCATAGCAGCCTTTGGAGCCAAGCTTCCAGTCATGCGTCAGATTCTGCAGTGGTGCTTGGTCCACAAAGACGCATCCTTTCACCGCAGACTGACCAAACAACTCAATGTAGCTCCAGATGACAGCACACCCCTGTAGCAGAGTCGAAACAGTCACGGTGCATAAATTTCTGCAAAATAAGAGGCATGGCAACAAGAGTAACACTGTGACGTGTTGCAGCTCTCTGTTACAAGTGTGGGTCAGTGGCGAGCAATTTTAATAGGCACGGATCCATATGGAGCCAGTTTACACGATTTTTCCATGCCTTTCACGTACCGGACAGCAGTCTGCATCAGGGCTGCGTGCTGACCAGACGGTGGTTAGGCTGCTGCTATATCGCGAAACACTGGTGGCATCAGGCCGTGTGTGAGCTGGGGTCGCACCATCGACGTTCCTAGTAAGAACACATCGCACAGCTGCAAATGCTGCAACATCTCGTGCAAGTCTGCCGCGAGTCTGGCTACGTGATGCCCATGATCCGATTTATCACTGTCCCCATGGAATCTGAGGTCAATCGAGATTACTCGAATACCCTGCTTGGCAATCTCAGATGCGTTGTGGCAGAAGTATTTGCTTGACCCACTCCAGCCATGAATCAGCAAAAGAGCCGGGTCAGTCTCCTTTCCAAGACTGTCGTACGAAAGCGTTAGATCATCTGTTGTCGTGAAAGTGGGCATGGTGCGGGATCCTGTTCCAAAGCACGTTCAAATACAGCGGACAACAGATGCCATCAATATTCCCATCAGATACGCATGATTGGCCACAAGCTGAGTTTTCAACCTCTCTGGGCCCCCATACAGAAATCAGTTCCGCTCACAATACAGTTTGATGCCTGCGATATCTGCGGTGGGCCTGAATCAACAGGAATTGCACATGAGAACGGTAATAGATCCACGTATACGGCAGTGAGTGCTACTGGCATGCGAACAGCCGATGAAACACGACGCGGCGTCGCCTTGAGCCTACTGTATACAGCTGTGCTAGCTGCTGCACAACGGCGACAGCTCATGCATGTGACACGTCGAGGGAGCGGAAGAGTTGAGCCGCATGCTGCTGTACGTACAAGTTCTGCATGAAAAGCGTTCACAGAGTAAAGTCATAGCTTTCTGTGTCTGTGTGCATTGCCGGGGTACACGCATTCTTGCCCCGAGTCCGAACTGCTTTTGCCATGACTCTATGCTAGGACGCAGTCGTTGATCACAGAGCTTCAAAATGGTACGTATAGTTATTGCAAGTGGTAGTGTTGCGTGTGTCATATTGTTTGAAGCCGCGATCCATGTGTGACGTACAGGACGACGCTCTGCTGGACGACATCATTGCGCGCTTGCTCGCCGGCCGCAACGCACGTCCAGGGAAGCAAGTGCAGCTGACTGAGCATGAAATGAGACAGCTATGCCTGACAGCACGCGACATCTTCATGAGCCAGCCCAATCTGCTCGAACTCGAAGCGCCAATCAAAATTTGCGGTGAGCGACCTCGGGATGAATTTAGAACCTGTGCTGGCACATCATATCGCTTCTCAGTACTGCAGCAGGCAGCGAATCATTACATGGACACGCGAGGCGCAGTCGCCGGGTTGTACCACCAGCGTTAGTACGAACGCTGCTGTCGTGCAGGAGACATACACGGCCAATACTCTGACTTGTTGAGACTGTTTGAATATGGAGACTTTCCTCCGGATGCGAATTACCTATTTCTCGGCGACTATGTGGATCGAGGGAAACAAAGTCTCGAAACCATAAGCCTGTTGCTGGCGTTCAAGGTGTGGCATTTGCAGCCGCCTGCCTTCCCTCCGACCTCCATGCAGAACGGAGTGTAGCCAGGTTCATGGGGATGCTGCGGTATGGGGGCGCTCTGGTCAGTCCAGTGTAACCAGCTGCACCTGACTTCTGTTTCACTGCAGATCAAGTATCCAGAGAACTTCTTCCTGCTGCGAGGGAACCATGAATGTGCTTCAATCAATCGTATATACGGCTTCTACGATGAATGTAAGCGGAGGTACAACATACGGCTTTGGAAAACATTCACAGATTGCTTCAACTGCTTACCAGTTTCAGCTCTTGTTGATGAGAAGGTGTGCTACAAGAAACGTCGTGTGGTGATCGACGTTCACAACAACGCAAAAGTCAGGCATCTGAGGAGTGCATGGCTCTCTTGAATGTGTTGTATCGCCCTGCAGATCCTGTGCATGCATGGAGGGCTTTCACCTGAGCTCAAATCCCTTGAGCAAATCAAGCGCTTGTCAAGGCCGGCGGACGTACCAGACACAGGGCTCCTGTGTGATCTCTTATGGGCCGATCCCGAAAAAGAAATTCAGGGCTGGGGTGAAAACGATCGGGGCGTGTCATACACCTTCGGCGCTGACAGCGTAACGGAGTTCTTGCAAAAGCACGATCTGGATCTGGTTTGCCGCGCTCATCAGGTGGGCCATCCGGACTGCGTAGCATGACTCAAGATAAGCTGGCACTTCATAACAACTCTTGAGTGCAAAACCAGCTTGCTTGTGTGCCTGGTTTACCTCAGCAGACTGGCACAGATATGATGCTGCGCAGCCTGGCAAGCACAGATATGACAAGAGGTTACCATGTTGCAGGTCGTTGAAGATGGCTATGAATTCTTCGCAAAACGGCAACTAGTGACAATATTCTCGGCTCCGAATTACTGTGGTGAGTTTGACAACGCTGGAGCGGTCATGAGCGTTGATGACACATTAATGTGCAGCTTCCAAATTCTGAAGCCAGCAGAGAAAGCAAAGAAGTTCCTGTATGGATCTGGCAAAGTTGGTGGTCGCAGATGAGCAAAACTTGCACATTGTATGCTCAACAACAATGGCAGCAAAAGAGTTTCAGATGGGCAGTTGTGGCAGCCGTCTGTGCTGGAGTATGTCTGGTTTATCAGGTGGAGGTCATGGCCAGTCAGCAGGACAATGGGCGGGGTCAGGCTTAATGAATGACAATCGTGATAGATCAACATGCTAAAATCATAGAAATCTATTGCGTCCCAGCTTGCAACAGATGTGGTTTCACTGTAATCCGGTTGTTTTGCGCTGCAGAATGATAGAATATGACCAATGATAAATCGAGGCACACATATGCCGTGAAAGACTAGTTGTACATATGCAGAATTCACTGGATCGGCGGCCCTCGATGTAAAATGCGCATGGTCTATGCAGATTGTCCATTTGATATACTGTTGTATCATTGCGGTTTGCGATAGACCGTGGCCTGACTGGCTCAGGGCATGACAACTGAATAAAGTGTTCAGTGTATCGACCATTGCATTGTAGAAGTTATTGGGAAAAACATCCTGGGAAACGTGCATGCAATTGCACCGGAAACTTGCAATGCGCAATCACGCGGCGACTGAATGTCTACGACTCGGAACCTCTTGTTGCCCTTGCATGAGAAAATCCGCTGGACTAGGATGTCGACTTCCACGAAACGGTAAATGGCTCCAGCCCTGACGGAAAGCGGCACAGAGCATCCCCCAGGTTCCCTGGAACCTGTGCCGGCGTTCGAGCATGGGTTCGTCCGCATCAGCCATCCCCCGCACGGCATGCTGCTTGCAGACGGGGCACACTCCATGTTGCCGCAACCACCGATCTACACACAGCATGTGAAACCTGCACATCGGACGCAGTTCACAGCCGGCGCACACACAGCCGCCTCACCCACAAGCATCGCACATGCAACACAGAGTCTGTTATCGCTGCAGGGTTTGCCACAGTACCTGTGCTGACAAGGCAAGATCCTCAAGCTGTCCCCGTCTTCATAGTCCTCCAGGCAGATGCTACACACATACTGTGTGGCGCCGCCGTCCCACGGCCGCGACTTTCCACCTTGCTGACCCCCAAACGCCATCGGAGCCATATCAAGCACGTGATGCGGAGCCTCCATCACCGCGAAATCTCCCAAAAGCGGCTCTGCAGCCTCCCCCGCGTCAAACCGACATCCCAGCGTGCACAGCACGGATGCCTCCCGGCATCCGCCCGCGCTGCCTGCTCTGCTCGTGACGGCCTCCGCCCCCCGCTCGCACGCGCGCGGCGCGCCCTCGCTCCCTGGCCGGCTGCCCGCTGCTCCTGAAGCGCGCCGACATATGCCCCCCTGCGCTGCGAGCGCCCCGTGGGCCGAAGTGCCCGCTGCTGTGCCGCCAGCGGACGCCATGCATGCACCGGCAGCGGACGCCATGCATGCACCGGCAGCGGACGCGGCACCCTCACCGGCTACCCGCCGTGTGGTGAGGCTCTCAGCTGCATCCCAGACGGCGGGGCCCACTGCATGGTCCGCGAATGCATCACAGACGGCACCATCGCTTGCACATGCATGTGCCGCAGCGAACCGCTTCCCCGCGGGCCCTGGGTCATCCACCGGCCGCTGAGTTGAGCCGTCAATGAGTGTCGTTCGGCCTGCCTGCGCTGCTGGTGCCCCGCCCGCTGCCGCCTGGCTCAGCGCCTGGCTGACCGCTCCTCGGTCACTTGACCCCGGCCTCGCGCATGTATGCGGCGACGGCCAGAGGAAGTGTGCGGGAGAGGGCGAGGAGAAGGACCCCGGTGGACACGAGTCGCTGTCGAGGAAGGCGCTCGTGGCGCGCGAGCCGTGTAGGCCGGTCGTGGCGCTGGAGAGGATGACTGACAGCTGCGGCTTGAACGGCTCACAGCGGGGGATCGCGATCGCGTGTGCTGTGGCGGCCGGTGCGCAGCCCGCCTCTGGAGCATCCACAGCGCTGTGCGGCATGCTGGCTGCTCTGCGGAACGGCCGGGGCGTCTGCTCGGGAGCCCCAGCACGCGAGGCCGCACAAGTGGCTGCTGCGGAATGTGGCCGGTAGGTCGTCGTGGGCAGCTGCGCGATCTGCCGCACACTCAAGCCACGCACGACCAGCGCGCGGCGGGCGCCTTCCTGCGCAGCCACCTGCCTGCACACAACGCCACTACTAGCACTACGGCCCGGGTCGAGTGTGGGCGCGCGTGCACAGTGGTGCGAGCCATTACATGGTTTGTCTCAAAGCGGCCTATCAACCAAACGCTGGTCCATGGTCATGCCATATGCACGCATGGTGGCTGAGATCGGCAATGCATGACAGCGGTACATGCATGATGAATGTAGTCCGTGTCGCCAGAACGGCCGGACACCTCGGCGCGAAGTGGAAGGGACGGGACGCCCGCGGCGCTGATCAGGCCACAGCACAGAGCAAATGCGGCCGCGCGGAAGTCGCGGCAGTGCAGAAGGGGAGGGTGGGAGGGGCGCCAGGTCGGGCACGCACCGCTGAACGATCACGATCATGGCTGCAAAGGACAGCAGCACCAGGCCCGTGGCCAGCGCCGATGCCAGCAGAGAGTTGACAGCGGTGGTGGTCGCCTGCACAGCACAGCACACAGCGCTGTCTGGTCGGTTTGCTGCGGCGGTGCCTGTTGCACCGTGTGGCACAACGCCCTGCTTGCATCGGAACCATTGATGCCAGCGGGGCAGTGCAGACGGAGAGTCAGGCACGGAAGCGTTTCGCAGCACAGCAGCGTGCTGCG
>JALKAD010000001.1:2753357-2764732 GCA_024500015.1 Ulva compressa | reverse complement strand
GTTCTTCCGTGGCCAGCTCCACCCTGCAGTGCTGGGTCAGCTCTCTCTGCCGCTGCTTTGTTAAGCGCGGTCGTGCTGAGCCGTGGTCCGACTCCCACGGCGTTGGCAATCCTGTGCAGTGCGATCTTGTACGCGATTTCGTGCGCGCGTACCAGCAGCAGCAGTGTTCGGCGGGCCGTCGTGCTCGGAGCGCTGTCCCTATGCGGGTGTCCAGTATCTCTGTACTGGTCAGCAACATGGACGCGGCGCTGGTGGCAGCCCTGCTTGAGCATTGCGCCCCTCAGGCCGATTTGTTGGTCCGGGATGTCACTTTGATGTTATACATGTGGAACAGCGGTCGCCGCGGTCAGGACGCGCTGTACGCTGATTGGTCCGATTTGTATCTCCAGCTGCCCGATCAGTCGTTGTGTGCGGTTCGTGAAGCATGGTCCGGGGAAGTCCTCCAGTCTGCACCCGTTGCCGGTCCTCTGCTTATGGTTCCTGCTCGTAGCAAAACCGAGCACACTCGCCGGCCGCAGACCCAGTGCCTGCCTGTCAATGCGGATCCGGCGTTGTGCGGCATCCGCCGGTTATAATTACGTACTCTATATCAGTGGCAGCGCGTTCGCAGCAAACGGGACTCTGTTGGACCGGTATTCCGGTCATTGCGGACCATGGGCCGATTGTCTGCCCAGGCTGCTGGCAATCGCGTCAGGGTCAACGTGTCCACGTATGGGGTAGATAGCGGGGAGACCATGCACAGCTTCCGGCGTGGGCACGTTCAGGCCGCTGCCCAGGCCTGCGAGCCTGTGGCTGCCACCATGCAGCGGACCGGGATGGCATCCGTTTCGACTTATCAGCTTTATGCAGACCGCGGCAGGCATTTGCGGTGACGAGGGTTTAAGCGGCATGGTTTACAGCGGCTGGGTCACGCCCAGGATATCAGCAGGATCTGTAACGGCAAATACCACTGCTCACCCTTCTGTCGGGCCGGGTTGCACGAGGTGGGCCTCACAATATGGGCGACTTGGCGGCATTGGAGCGGAAACCTCGCGCGCACGGGCCACCGCGCGATGTACCGCTCGTCTATGGGGCGCAGGTATCTAGTGCACACCAGCCATACAGTAGGTTTCTCAGTTTCAATTTTCATCAGGACGGTCGGCAGCATCGCTGGTGGCGGGAAGCAGAAGAGGCTGGGCAGCGCCGGCTGTCCGGGCCTCCAGGTGTCCATGGACCACTCGCGCCAGTCCTGCCGCATCGCGTCCTGCGCCACGCACATCCCGTCCCACACCTCTGCCACGTACAGGGGAACGTGGTGGGCCTTCCTGCTACACATGATGTCTATGTGCGGTGGAGAGAACGCCTCCCGTAGGTCCCTGCCCACATTCGCTGCAATTTGCGTCGCTACCACCTGCCGGGACAGTTGCCAGTCGGTGGTGTCCTGGTGCTTCGAGAGGGCGTCCGCTGTTCGAACCTCGGCTGTATTTCGTCGCTGCCAAACGCATGATACCACCAAATTATTGCGGCGCGCCAACTTGTAGATGCGTGCCACCCATGGGAAAACCGTAGGCCCTCCCGCCATGCGGCTAATCGCTGACACCGTACCTCGGTTGTCGCATATCAGTTGCACCGCGGCAGTGCCGTCTGTCGGTATGTGCCCCGTTCTGATACCCTCCTGTAGCATCCTGAAAATGCCCATCGTTTCCGCCACTGTGCTGGAGAGGCGGTTCTGCTGGATCCTCTCGCGCTCGTGTGCTGTCAAGGGTATGCTCGCCCGCCAGTTCCACGCTGGGATGTGCGCTCCTGTGGCTGTCTCGCTTGTGTCCACTATCATCACCGCTGCCGGCCGGACGGGCTCGTCCCAGGCTGAGCCGTTCAACTTGTCCAGGTCTTCCAGCAGGAAATCCACCAGCTCTGGCGACAAAGCTGTCTCCTGGTCCTGGGCCGGGCTATCCCTGAGCTGGTTCAACGCTTTGATCATCAGCCTGCCGAATGGCAGGGCCAACGACGCCGCTGCCAGTCTACCTGCGGTCCTTTGGTACGCCAACAGCGTAGGCTGCTGCCGCAGCAGCCGGAGGTCCTGCCGGATGACCTCGAGTTTGTCCTGTGGCACATAGACGGTCTTGTCTGCGAGGTTGTAGCCAAAACCGAGGTACCGCACCGCCTGCTCGGGTTCCCTCATGCACTTCTCACCGCTGAGCGTCCAGTTCAGCAAACCCATGACCTCCACTTGAACCCCCATGTCTCGCGCCGCTGCTGGTAACGTCGGTTTGGCCCCCATGGAGTCGTCTACCATGTTTGTGATTCTGCTGCCCAACCTCAGCATTGGTCGCAGTGTCAGCTGCATAATGCGTGTGAACCTCTCCGGAGCTTGCGATATGCCGAAAGGCAACGCCGCATGTGCATAGTAGGTCCCCTGGAAGTATATGCCTAGATACGTCCAGTCTTGCGGGCGCACTAGCAGATGGTGGTAACCCGCTTTTATGTCCAATGTCCATGCCCATTCCATCGATTGTAACAGCCTGGCCGCATCTCCAGCTGTTTCGTATTTAAATGGCAGTCGTTGCAGCCGCAGATTCAAAAGACGGCCATCTACTATCAGGCATTGTTTGCCAGCAGAGTTGGCAATCACTGCAAGTGGCAGCACGAGGAATGGCCTTGTCCCTGTGAACGGCCAAGGTATCAGGGCTCCACACTGTACCTTTTTCCGGATTTGAGCTGCTGCGAATGCCAGGTCTGTGGCTTCATTGAAATGGTTGGGCAGGTCAATGCTTTCCAGGTTGGGTGAGTCAAGGATGTCTGTTGCTTGGTCAAGCGTTTTTCCAGTGGCTATCAATTGAGGACGCCTGCACGCTTTTGCTGGTGCCTTGGTTCCTTTTGTTTATCGGGGTCATTTGGTAGACACCATTCCAGCTGCACGCCAAATTCCAGCATGTCCAATTCTAGTTGCACCTCGTGCTCTGGGATGTCCGCCAGGCGCAAGTAAGCTTTCCAGAGGCTGAGTTTGCTGTGCAAGGCGCCTGCGCGGAATTCGGTTTCATCCAACATGCCTCTGGCTCGGTGTGACTGAAGTATGTCCAACCAGTTGTGATTTGGTTCTGCTTGGAGCTCTTTCAGCAGTGCTGCTAGTCGAGCAGTGCCTTTTTGTGTGTCGCTGTTTGATGTACAGAGCAGGGTACAGGTGATGGCTGCTTGTGATTGTGTCCAGTCTGCTGTGTTGGGACTGAAATGCGGGAGCTGTATGTACTCTTACATCGAGGGGCTCCGAGCCAGTGCACCAAGCGAATGTACAACTAGGTTCTAGACTCACATGCTACTCAGCAGATGCGAGCCGGCCAGGCGATCACCTGGCACGAACTGCGCACCCGTGAGCCGTGCTACCCTGGACATGGTCTTTCTGATCACAAACCCGTTGCCTTTCACTGTCGCCGCACTGAACTCCGCCTGTATGTATGTATGTATGATTACATCGCCGTATCCATGAGGACATTGACACCTCCGACAAGCGGGACCGATTTCACCCTCAATGCAACACGCGCCTGCAAACCTCGGTCGAGACCGAGGCGTGATCTCAGGTGGGTGGTGGCTGACACTGGCAGTTCGTCCAGACAAAACAACTCTGTGTCATCACGATTGTTTAACGCACACGTTGTCGTCATGCGAGTGGCTTGCGACGTGCGGTCTCGGGTACATGATGTCTGATAACTGAGTGCTGGTGGATGAAGCAAGTCTGCGAGAAACAGTGACTCTAATAACAACCACCTTTGATCCAACGCCTGGTAACACTCTGGTGCTGCAGACGCTACAGGCAGTGGCAAAGCAGGTCAAAGCATGGGTGGACGATTGGAGGGTGCTGATGAAGGCAGAGAGCATAAAGACAGCAGTGAAGCAGCAGTTCAGGCGAAAGCAGAACCCGACACCATGCCCCCCTGCTACATCAGATAGCTACAAGCGCCAGCGAACAGGAGACACCCCTCAAAGCGCACCGCCACACAGCTACTCAACATTCACAAGGAACCTTGCGCACAACGTAGCTCAGAACCTCCAAGCGACTGAGGGAGTGTGTTTCCAGTATGTGCACACGCGCAAGAAGTGCAAGGCAGGCTGCAGATTCCTACCATGCAACAACAGAGACACGCCTGAGTTCCAAGACTCCCTACACAAGTGCTCAGCCGACCTGCGCGCCCCGGAGCGACGGTGAGTAGGGGTTGAGCTGCAACCAGCCGGCTATACATAATAAGTTCTGTCCATGTACGGTGGATCCAGTAACAGCAAGTCATACTGGGTTTCCCTGGACAACGTGCACAGTATGACTGGCTGTTACTGGATCCATTGTGCATGGTCACACTCATTATGTACACCCCGCTGGTTGCAGCTCAACCCTAACTCACCGTCGTTCCTGGGCGCGCAGATTGGCCGAGCACTTGTGTAGGGCGTCCTGGAACTCAGGCGTGTCTCTGTTGTTGCATGGCAGGAATCTGCAGCCCTCCTTGCACTTCTTGCGCGTGTGCACATATTGGAAACACACTCCCTCAGTCGCTTTGAGGGCGTCTGCTACGTTGTGCGCAAGCCTCCTTGTGAAATTTGAATAGCTGTGTGGCAGTGCACTTGGAGGGGTGTCTCCTGGTCGCTGGCGCTTGTAGCTGTCTGAGGTGGCCGGGGGGCATGGTGTTGGGTTCTGCTTTGGCTTGAACTGCTGCTTCACTGCTGTCTTTATGCTCTCTGCCTTCATTAATACCCTCCAGTCGTCAACCCATGCTTTGACCTGCTTTGAGACTGCCTGTAGCGTCTGCATCACCAGAGTGTAACCAGGTCTTGGGTCAAAGGTGGTGGTTGCCAGAGTTACTGTGTCCCGCAAACTTGCTTCATCCACCAGCATGCCAAGGCCCGCTGCCTCAGCAAGCTCCACACAAGCTTTCGCCAATACGTAGGCGGGCACCAGCTGGTAGTGTAGTCCTTCTGGCGGCAGGTTTCCAACTGCTTGCCGCATGTCGTCCTCAGTGGCAGCACATACACTTGAAAATGCTTAACCCTCCATGGGAGCGAGGCCGATGGCATACATTGCTAAGGCGTGATACACGATTTGTTTGTTTGTTTGTTTTGTACACAGACAATGCGTGTCTGACACATGGCATATCCCAGGCCCGGCGGCAACGCTTTGATGGCGCCCTTAAAATGATGGCAGACTCCCAGTAGCAGGGTGTTGGCCACGCGGATGACGTCTTCTGCCGTGAATGCCTGCAACATTAGGTCTGTTAGCCGCCTGCCTCCACTACTCACACAGCAGGTCGATGCAGTCGCAAGGCCCTGCGCCAGTGGCCTGCCTAGCTGGTGCAGCGACCATCCTCGCTTATTGGTGCGGTAACCATACTCGCTTACTGGTGCTCGCTTAATGGTGCGGTAACCACTCTCGCTTAATGGTGCAGTAACCAGGCCTGCGCCAACGTTGTGCCCACACAAGTCGGTCCACAAGTACCTTCGACGCTTCGGTGGCACACCTGATTCAAAAGATGGACTGCGGCAGGTGGGCCAAGCGGTGGAGGTTGTACGTTTGCTATGGTTCCAGTTGGTACTCGCGTTGGCAGTTGTTGTTGCTGGCGGTTAACGACTGTAGCGGGTAGCCGGAAATCTGTCCACAGAGAGTTCACGGGCGGTTCCACAAATTTGTACCCCGTAATTCTGTCAATGTCTGATCTTGGTACGGCGTTCAAGAAGGCTGTGACTTCTGCGTTGGTGAAGTCGAGGTCTTCCAATGGTATCAACACACCGTTCCTTTTCACTCGCTCCGGTGGTACTATTAATGCCGTGGGCATTGAGACAACGTTTTCATCCGATCCAAGGTGCGCCATCGACGCTATGAAACCTTTGGCAGCGGGCGTAAAGTTGATGTAGCCGTTCCGGATCCCTGCCCGGTCGAGTTTCTGGTCTGTAAAACCTGCTGTCAAACCTACCACGTCCCACACTATCTCATCTGAGTTGTCTTCCTTCATTAGCCGTAGTACTATCGCGTAGTTGCCTTCTTCCGGTCCGGATGGGCCTGCCACGGCCGTGCGCCTGGCTGTCCTCGCCATTACTCAGTGCGTTTGCCGGTTTCTTCCAAGTGACCGCTATCAGAGCGGTTTGAGCCTGTGTGCAAAGCGAAGACCCCGTCCGCTTGCTAGCTGAGCCTTATGTACCTGCCTGGGCCTTTGTCCTGCCGCGCTCATGTCAAACCTGTCGCAGTCGCGTTACGTCGATGCGTCCAGTGGCTGGGTGCTACCATCAGCTCCACTTTGGAAATCGGTACATACGTATGCGCTCTGTGTGCCGGCGCGGCGCTCGCGCTCACAACTATTACTCGCCTCGAGCTGAGCGCTCACTGCTTTACCAGATGATATGACATCATATGCATGATATAGCGATGCACATGGCACGCTTGATGCGTATATCTCGCACAGTCCAAATGCATGAGCCTGACAGAATGTTGGTGCCATGCCAGCTAGTGATCATGACCAGCGTAACTTGCAACCTGAAATACTTGCCGTGGCCGGTTACGCAATTGGCATCTCCGACCAGTGTCTTTGGCAGTGCACTGCAGTGGCCTTCAAGTGTATCATAATATGTATGTATGATTACACTGCCCTCACCGGCAGCTGATTTTGAATGTGACAAGCTAACATTGAGACAGCGTATGGATAAAAGTTACAATGCTGTGCGAGGGATGCTCAGACACCAGCATGCGATGAAAAAAATGCACACACGGTCACGTGTGTTTCATTTGCAGCGCAGCACATCACACCCCAGCATCCACACTGGCAACGCACGCAAGAATGTCATCGTACACAGTCGCAGGCAGGGGTTTTGACATCACGCAGGGCTAGCGCGGGGCCAGCGCGCCACTACCTCTCCCCCTTTGGTTCATCGAATCGCATACGGGGGACAATACACATGGCCATCATTTCCTGAAACAGCAGCTTGCACGCGTACGGCATGTACACCTGCACTATCTCGGCAGACTTGTTGCCGGTGAGAGACGTGAATGTCTGGTTCTTCAAGTTGGCCGCCGCCAGCAGCCCCGACTTGGTGTCTACATGCACTCGGAACGCGTCCGAAGCTTCCATCAGCCGCTCCTGCACACGAATGCACCCCACCCTCAACGCGTGGTTCCACATGCAGCCGCTACCAGCTCAGCTGCACAGCGCGGCAGCCCGGCCGTGGTGGCATGACCCTAACCGTCTGAATGCGGTGATTGACAGGGCCATTCGCACGCATGGGTCCCTGTAGCCACGCAGCAGCAGCAGGCCCTCATGCATGATCAAGCCAGACTCTTGTGCAAAACATCATGTGTTCAAACCGGGCCTACGAGCAGTGAAGCAAAGAGCGTCCACTCGCTAGCGTCAGAGCACAGCGCGCAGGTACAGCTGCAGCGGCCGTGGCTGTGCACGGCGCATCACAAACCCGCAGGCATGCATGCGGAAATAGGTGCACGAGGCCGAGGTGCAGGCATGCGCTACCGGGCCCGCCCGGCGACCGCGCATCACAACCGGCATGCGCGCAAGGTTGGTGACCATGACTGGCGCACCTTGAGGAAGGAGGCGGCGCCGTGGGAGATGATGCAGTCGCGCTCCATCTCCCCGAAGCGCAGGCCGCCCTCGCGTGAGCGGCCCTCCATCGGCTGGCGCACGAGGTTGGTGACCATGCCGCGCGCGCGGCTGTGGATCTTGTCGTCCACCATGTGTTTCAGCCGCTGGTAGTACGTGGGGCCGAGGAAGATGAGCGCCTCGAGCGGCCGCCCCGTGAAGCCCGAGTACATGCGCTCGAACCCCTTGTTCTGGTACCCCAGCGAATGCAGCTCCTGCATGCATGCCGGCGACGTCTCGTGACGCTGACCGCGCTGCTGTGAGAAACGTTACAGAGGTACGCTCCGGAAGGTGGTACAACACAGGGGCAAGCAAGCATGGCGATGCACCAGGCACATGAGCCATCGCCGAATGCCGACGTTGCTACCACAGGCAGCTGGGACCACAGTGCGGGGGGCGGATGTCGATGCAGGCACGGCCAGGGGAGACGAGCGGACAGGCCAACGCACGCAGCACGCGCGGCGCAACGAGGCAGGGGCATTCACAGTCAGCGATCAAACACAGGTAGGCATGACACCCCTGAAACACAGAGCGCTTCAAATCCGAGCTGAGGAGAGGAACGAGGAGGGGAACGCGGAGAGGGACGGCGGGAGGAGCGCGGGGAGCACCTGGGAGATGTCGTTGACGGTGAGGTCGATGAAGGGCGTGGCGTCGCCCTCCTGCGCGTTGATACACGCGACCTTGCTCAGCAGGCACTCCACCAGATGGCCGATGGTCATGCGGGAGGGGATGGCGTGGGGGTTGATGATGAGGTCCGGCACGATGCCCTCGCGCGTGAAGGGCATGTCCTCCTGAGTGTACGTCAGCCCGACCGTGCCCTTCTGCCCGTGCCGCGACGCAAACTTGTCGCCGATCTGCGGCGTGCGCACCGTGCGCGTGCGCACCTTGACGAACTTGGCGTCGCGCTCGGGGGTCGCCGTCATCATGACCTGGTCGATGACGCTGTTCTCGTGCGCCTTGAGGTGCGTCGAGCAGTCTGCCTTGACCTTCTGCTGTGCTCTGCACCGCAGCGCGCGCGTCTGCCGAGGCCGTTGCTCGCCATGCCGCGGCTGACGGCACCCACCGGGTGTCTGACCCGGCATAGCCCCCATCCAGTGCTGGGGGCCTTTGCCCAGTGGTTGAGTCCGCGGTTGAGACCACAGAGTCAGATGTGCAGCGGCTCAGTCATTCAGAAGGCTGGATGCGGTGTGTTGTTGTGTGGGACGGTGCTGGTTACCCAGCCGCTCAGCTGAGCCGTGACAGCACATGACCCCAAGAGCAACACCATACAGCCGTACCAGCAGTGGTGCAGGCGGCCACCTGTTGCACAGGAAGCCACTGCGTAGACAGCACGCAGCAGACACCCGTCCGGGGAGACCATTGGGGGGGTTTGGGGGCGTACCGGTCGACGTCCTGTCGGACGCGCTTGGTTTTGCCGATGAGGACGTCGCGGCCGACGACGCGCGTGCCCGGCGCCACGAGGCCGTCGTCGTCGAGCTTGCTGTAGTTGGCGTGCGTCATACCCGCCGTCTCGCGCGGCTCCGGCCGCTCGATGCGCTCCACCGTCGAGTCCCCCCAGTCGCGCAGCGTGCCCCCCCCGCGGCCCTTCTCCTCATCCTGCACCCCCGTCACATCAGACCACCACACCGCCACTCACGCTCAACTGCACGCCGCACCCCACCTCGCCGCAAGCACCTGCGAGCCTGACCATCGACCCGGCTCAACAAACACACAGACAAAAGAACAATCGGGGACGGCAGCCGCCGACAGATGCGTGCCGTGGAGCGCAGCAGTCATCAGGTCTGGCCGGCACGCCTCGGCGGAGCGCATCCGCAACCCATCCCGAGTGACCTCGGCCACCGAAGGAGCTGTTGCCCCGATCACGGCGGCACGCGGCGCGCCAGCAGAGCACACAGCAGGGGGCCAAAGCACGGCGGCCGGGGCAGGGGGGGGCAAACCTTGTAGGTTTTGTAGACGATGGAGCGGAAGAAGCCGCGGTCGATGGAGGACTGGTTCATCATGACCGAGTCCTCCTGGTTGTATCCCGTGTAGCACGCGATCGCGACGATCGCGTTGTGGCCCGCCGGCAGCGCCTCAAACATGAGGAACTGCATCGAGAGGCTGCGCGCGAGGGGCTTTTGCGGGTAGTACAGCACGTAGCCGTGAGTGTCCATGCGCTGCCGGAAGTTGGTCGCGTACATGCCCATCGCCTGCTTGCCCATCGCGCTCTGGTACGTGTTTCGCGGCGACTGGTTGTGGTCGGGGAACGGCACAATCGAGGCGCAGACGCCGAGGATCATGGCCGGGTGGATCTCGCAGTGCGTGTACTCGTGCGTGCGCGACTGCCGCGCCTGCGCGAGGTCATGCATCGTCATCGCGATCATGCACATGTCCTCCTCCGCCACGTCCACCAGCTCCACCGTGCCGCGGCTCATCAGCGTCTGCCACGTGAACGCGTCCTCCTCGCCCATCATGTCCACACCCACCTGCATGCATGCTGCGTGCTGTGCGCGCTGCGCATGCTGAGCTCTTGGGCTGCGAGACCGCATGGCATCCGGCATTTTCACGGGTGCGCACGGCAGACCCCACGGCGGGAACAAATCCACAGCACGCAGCGCACGATGAATTGGTAGGATGCATGCATGCGTGCATGCGACTGCTGGTGCCGAGCGGCTGCAACAGGCGGCGGCAGGTGCCACCCCGAGGAGGTGGTGGATGCCTGGGCCTGCAGAATGCACACAAAGCGCATGCATGCGTGGGGGTGCAGGGGGCGTGCCTTGAGCTCGCGGATCTCACCCTTGGTGAGGTTGATCTTGCAGTCCTCCACGACGTAAAGCGGCCGGCAGACGCGGCCCCAGTCGTTGTTCAGCCGCAGCTCGTTCAGGCCGTGGTCGTACACCACGCTCACATCCTCCGAGATGCTCACGCTGCGCCGCAGCTTCAGCAGCGCCTTCTTCAGCTCATCGGGCGCGCGGTGCGCCCCGATCCACCGCCCGTTCAAAAACACCTTGGTCGCCTGCACACTGCCCCCTCCCCCATCACGCACTCTCAGCACGCCACAGCATGGCTCCACTGCAACAGAGTGTGGGAGCAACAGACAGCGTGAAGCAATCCACAACAAACAGCACGCTGTGAAACCAGTGGAACTTGTGCATGCAATTATGCGCCTACTGATGGCCAGTGGCTGCAACATTCAACCAGAATCGCACGCCTCGCAGCAGCAGGCATCATGCATGCTGTGGCTACAAGGGGAAACATGGTAGCGCACGCCGTGGATGGTGACGGGGTTGATCTCTGCGAGCTCCTCCGTGCCCCACTCAACGAGCACGTTTTGCAAGCTGTTTGTGACCTCCTGCCGCCGACCGACGGTCACCTGCGCCATGAGCGCCAGGTTCTTCACGAGGCCGACCTGGTGCCCCTCCGGCGTCTCGGCTGGGCAGATGACGCCCCACTGCGAGTTGTGCAGCTGCCGGGGTTTAGGGTTCTTGCCCTCCCGGCCCGTCGGGCAGTTCACGCGCCGCAGGTGACTCAGCGTCGACGCAAACGTCAGCCGATTGAGCGCCTGCGCGACCCCCGGCTTGATGTTCTCGTCGCCCTGCACCCCCCAGTTCCCCGTCGCGAGCGAGTACCGCATGCCCTGCGTGATCGTCTGCCCCCGCACCGCGTCCCGCCACGTGATGTTGCTCCCCTGCTCAAACTGCCGCTTCACGTACGCGCTCGTCTCCTTCGTCATCTTCCGGAACAGCACCCTGCACCACAGCACCCCCTCACACCACAGCACGCACAGCACAGCGGCAA
>JALKAD010000001.1:2730359-2748465 GCA_024500015.1 Ulva compressa | reverse complement strand
TCCTGCCTGCCCGTTTTACCTGTCTCTATCGGATAGAGAGAGTCCATCCCCATCTGCTTCGTCCCACCCCAACCCACACAACCACCGCTCCTCGCATCTCCCTGCTCTGCTTCACAGCACGCAGCATGGTGTCCAGTGAGCACGCGCAGCGCCTGCCCGGGCCTGATGCAGGCGCCGCCAGGGTGAACGGTTACGGTTACGAACAGCGGTTTGTGGCTACAGGGGTAGCGAAACGAGGGGACACGCTGGCGGCGGCGGCGGGGGCGGCCGCAAGCGGCAAAAGGTGTTCCAGGAGCACCTGACGTACACGGCGGTGCACAACGGCATCAAGGCGGGCCGCCTCTTCCAGGGCACGCTCAATGTCAACCGCTACAACCCCTTCGAGGGCTGGGTCACGCGGTTCAGTGAGGACCAGGTGCGCTGCTGCGCCCTGCTGTGCCGCTACGCCCTGCTGTGCCGCTACGCCCTGCTGTGCCGCTGCGCTGCTCCTGTGACAGCATTGTGTCTGTGACATGACCCTTCCGCAAGCTTCTGCAACAACACTGCATCTGTGACATTATGCTTCGGCAACAACACTGCATCTGTGACATCACACTTCTGCAACAGCACTGCACCTGTGACAGCATGGCAGCTGCTGCGTGTAAATCTGTCACCAACGTCACCAACGTCTGCCTTGTGCATGGCCGTGTCTCGTACACTCGCTGTTGCCATATCCTGCTTGACTGCGGAGAGCGTGCTGGCCATGCGGCACAGCATGCTGTGCTCCGAGGCTGCTGGTGACGCCTGGCGCACGGTTAAGGGGCAGCCAGCCTGCCTCCATGCTGGGCATGTGCTTGTGCAGCGCGGGCGGCTGCTCCGCGCCAGCTCCAGCGGAAGAGCGTGTGGACATGTCAGCCGCTCACGTCTGTCACCTGCACGGCCCTGCTGACAGCGCACAGCATGCAGAACGTGCTGATCAAGGGCAAGATGGCCATGAACCGGGCGTTCAATGGTGACACCGTCGTTGTGGAGTTGCTCCCGGAGAGCCAGTGGGAAGCGCCGAGCTCGAAACTGCCGGGCCAGGCCAAGGGCAAGTCACAGGATGAGGTTGGCGCCGCCGAAGCCACCATCGCACAGGTACTCACCCCCCGTCCCTCCCTTCCCGCCAACCCATATCGCGTTGTAGTCCCAGGTTTTGTTGGAGGTGGCACTAGTGATCACTCGACCGCAACTCTACACTCTCGCAGTTTCCCCGGATCTGTGGCTCAGAGTCACTGCCGTAGCCTGCCGCCGCCCCCCGGTTTGTGGCTGGCTTGCACCCCCCACATCCACCCAGAATTATTGGTTGAGCGTTCCCGAGCACAGTGATTTTTGTGGACGGTCTCGGGAGCGACTGCTCCGTACGGCCGTGCACCAAGCTGCACGAGCACGAGTGCAAGGTATCCGCAGCGCCAGGTGTTACTCGGCCGCGCAGGCCCCATACACACGTGTGCGAAACAACAATGTCCATGGCAATCGCTGCGCAGGAGCTCGACGCGCCGCCGCCGGCCTCCGGCCGCACCCCCTGCGGCGTGGTTGTCAGCATCACGAAGCGCAGCTGGCGCGCACGGGGCTACGCGGGCTCCCTCAAAGAGGACACCGTCGCCGCGCCGGGCCGCACCGCCTCCGTGCTCTTCGTGCCGCTCGAGCGCAGCGTGCCGTACATACGCATGCAGACCCGCCAGGCCGCGCAACTCATGGACAAGCGCCTCGTCGTCGTCGTCGACGAGTGGCCTGTCGACTCAGCGTACCCCCTCGGCCACTACATCCGCACCCTCGGCAGAATCGGCGACGTCGACACGGAGAGCGACGCGCTGCTGCTTGAGTACGACGTGAACACGGCGCCGTTCACGCCTGCCGTACATGCATGCGTGCCGCCGCTGCCGTGGACGGTGACGGACGCGGACGTCGCGGCGCCGTGGCGCCGCGACTTGCGGCACATCTGCGTGTGCAGCGTGGACCCTCCAGGGTGCAAGGATATCGACGACGCGCTGCACGCGCGGCAGCTGCCGAACGGCAACATCGAGCTCGGGGTGCACATCGCGGACGTGACGCACTTTGTTCGGCCGGGCACGCCGATCGACGAGGAGGCCGCGCGGCGCAGCACGACAGTGTACTTGGTGAACCGGCGGATAGATATGTTGCCCAAGCCGCTGACCGAGGACATCTGCAGGTGCGTCCGCTGCTGCGTGCTGCGCATGCTGACCAGGCAGCACGTGCTGTGCGGCTACTTGTTTCGCCGCGCTCGTTCCAGTGTGATGTGAGTGGCAGCTAGGCCCTGCTACTTGCCTGCACAGGTGTCCTTGTGCATGCGATGGTCAGCTGAGCCTCCGCTGTGCCACGATGCAAGCCCTGTGCAGCGCATACTCTATCAGCACAGTGTCCACGCCAAACTGGACCACCCTTGGGTGGGCCGGTGGGGTGGGAGGATTGACTCAGTGCAGGACAACACGAAACTTGTCGCCTTTCAGCGTTCTGATGGCTGCTAGCAGGCGATTGTTTCGTGGCAGTGGGCTGTGAAGCCGTGCACCGTGCTGCCGCAACTGCACGTGCGCAATCAATCAGTGTTTCCGGACTCTCCGAACCAGTGTCCGTGTGCTCACCGTGCGGCCATGCATGCAGCCTGCGGGCGGACGTGGACCGGCTCGCGTTCTCCGTGCTGTGGGAGATGACGCCGGACGCGGAGGTGGTCAGCACGGCCTTCACGAAGAGCATCATCCGCAGCTCCGCCGCGCTGACGTACGAGCAGGCGCAGAACCGCATCAACGACAGCGCGCGCAAAGACACCATCACGCTGTCGCTGCGCGAGCTCCTCCGCGTCTCCCGCATCCTCCGCAAGCGCCGGTGCCGCCCCCCGCACTGCCTCTGCCGCAGCTCTCTGCTGCTGTGCTGCCTGTGCTGCTGTCTGTGCGCCGGTACACTTGTTCAGCCCATGTCCGTCGCTGCATCGCGCGATTCGCGGAGCCGTGCTGTGCTGTGATGGCACCGGGTCACAGCGCGCAGCGCGGCGCAGGTACGAGGCCGGCGCGCTGAGCCTCGCATCTCCGGAGGTCAAGTTCAAGCTCGACACGGAGACGCACAACCCGACGGACGTTGGCATGTATGAGCTGCGCGAGACCAACTCCATGGTGGAGGAGATGATGCTGCTCGCCAACATCACCGTCGCCACCCACATCCACCGCGCCTTCCCGGCCTGCGCCGTGCTGCGCCGCCACGAGGCGCCCACGCCCGCCATGTTCAAGCCCCTGCTGCAGGCACGCCCCCCCCCCCCCCCCCCCCGTCCATGCTCACTGTTGCGCGTCTGCCCATCTCGCTGCTTGCAGCTACTCTTGAGCGAGCGTGCCCCGTCCATGCGAACTGTTGTACGGCACCCCTGCATTGTATCCGCACTGCGCGTTGCACAACGCGTTGTGCACGGATGCACGATCTCATGCATATGACCACGCCAGCGCAGTGCCCGCCGTACGATACCACCAGTCCGCTCCCGCATGCTGAGCCGCACCACGCAGCATGCCGCAGCACAGCACACGCCACACTCTAGCCTGAGCATCCCACACACCCCGCAAGCCCGCCCTTCGGAGCATGCATGCTATGCATGATAGTATTGCTGTGTCGACTCTTAAGAAGCTGTGCATTCGAAATGTCACCTGTGCGGCCTGCAGGCGGTACATGCGTGGGGCATGGACATGAACGTGGAGTCGTCGAAGCGGCTGGCGGAGTCCCTCGACGCGGCGGCGCTGGCGGAGGACCCGTACTTCAACCAGATCGTGCGCATCATGGCCACGCGATGCATGACGCAGGCCAAGTACTTCTCCTCCGGCACCGTCTCCCCGGCCGCCTTCCGCCACTACGGCCTCGCCGCGCCCATCTACACTCACTTCACCTCCCCTATCCGCAGGTCCGCTCCACACCCAGCATGGGCAGCAGGCGCCGCCTAGTCCTGGAAACAGGAGGGACGCGTGCCTCTTTACCAAATGCGAAGCACCCTCCCCATTGCACCAGCCGCCGCACGTGCAGCCACTACACGGGGCCAGACTCTCCTGTCAGCCTGCTGCGTGCTGCGTGCTGCGCCTGTGTCCGCTGCGGCGAGGGCAGCGTGTCCACACGTGCACGCACTTCGTCTCTGCGCATGCGCACGTACATACACACACTTGCACAGCACAGCAAAACATGCACAGCACAGCGCAGCAGGCACAGCATGCAAATGTGTGTGCAGATACGCAGACGTGCTGGTGCACCGGTGCCTGTCGGCGGCGCTGGGGCTGACGGCGCTGCCGGACGGCCTCAAGGACCACGAATACATGGAGGAGATCGTGACCAACATGAACGAGCGGCACATTAACGCGGCGCGCGCCTCGCGCTCCTCCGCGCAGCTGCACACGCTCATCTTTTTCCGCGACCGCGCCGGTCTTGTCGCCGACGCTCGCGTCCTCAAGGTGCAGGCCAACGGCCTCATCGTCCTCGTGCCGCGCTTTGGCATCGAGGGCCCCGTCTTTTTCGGCGACGGCGACGACGCGCCCACCGGCATCACGCTCAACGAGGCAAACCAGGTGCGCTGCCTGCATGCTGTGTGCCGTGCTGTGCGCCGTGCTCTACCACGTTTGTGGTGTTCTGAAGGACGATCTGATCTGCGCTGCCTTTGGGTTTGCGGCTTGGTGTGCTGTGCGTGCTGTGGATGCCTGCACGTGCTGTGATGGGTGATGCGGCATGCGTGCGGAGTGGTGGCTGGGGGCGGTGTGCTGTGCGGCGTGCGCTGTGGAGGTGCTTGATTGCTGGCGGGGTGCAGGAGGTGGTGCTGGCAAACGGGACAAAGTACAAGGTGTTTTCACCGTGTGCGGTGCGCATGTTGATTGAGAAGGGCGCGAACCACCGCGAGAAGCTCAAGATTGAGCTGGTGGACCGGGCGCAGCTGGAGCAGTCGGAGGAGGTCGCGCGCAAGTGACAGCTGTCGCGGACGAGCTCGGCCTGCAAGGTGAGATGAGAAACATTGAGAAACGAGATCATATGCAGACGTAATGGCAGGAGATGAGGCTGCAGTGGCGTGTTGTGGCCCGGGGGGTCTCACCAGCTCAGATGGGCTGCCCCACTGCAAGTGCAGCTGTCTTGAGTGTTTTCTGTGGCAAGTGTATGTAACAGTTGGGGCCTGTGCGCTTGTGGATGAGTCAAGAAGGGAGCATGCATAAGCGTGAGCTGCCGTGCCTGTGCGGCCCCTTGCTGGCTGTTTGCGCATGCGCAAGCATGCTGACTGCACGACACGGCACCCATGCATAATCTAGCCTAGCAAGAAGCGCTTCGAAGCTGCATGCGACCTGTCAGGTAGCAGGGCCCTGCAGGGCGTGTGCGGGCGAGAAAGGCTGACGACTTCGCCCTCACACACGGAAAGCAAACGAGTCCAGCAGCAAAGCGTGCGATTGCAACTCATGGCGCACGCCGCGTGATCGCATTAGTCGTTGGCCCCCAAACTCCGTCGTGCGTATGTGACGGCAGTTCTGTGTGAGCTCAACTCCAGCTTCGACAGTCGCTGCAACTTTTGATGGCTGTGCAGCACCAGTGCAGCGCTCCAGTGTAGCTACAGGTGTCGAAGCGCAGGCATGCAGCAACCACTGAGCAAGTTGACCGGTGTTCCATCCTGACCTGCATCTACAGGTCCATTGTTTCCTCTCGACCATCAAACGCCAGCTTATGTGTTCGGACAAAAGCATGCCGATCATAGGAGGCCTCCGGCTTGCCGATTATGCGCACAGCTTCCTGTGCACGTAGTTGCGTCTTGCGTTTCTGCAGAAGCACGCAGGCGGTGCATAGAGACAAGCGCACGAGTGACTCATCATCAGCATGCTGAGGCTCTTCTGCACGATTAGCCGACGCAATGGGTTCGCCCAGTCGATGCCAGCACTGGCGCAAGCCGCGCTAGTTTCGATGGCAATACCCCGCTGCAGTCGATGCATTTCCACCCCGGGCCCACATGTGCACCGCAGTCACGCTTTCCATGCGCTCCCCTTGGCGACGGTGTCAAATGGGATGGCTGCCAGTTCCGGCGTGGGCTCGGACGCAGTCGCAGTGTACGTGACAGTTCCTGACATCAAACTCGGTATGGTTTCTGCTCACCTTCGTATCGTGTTCGAGGTGTCGGCGGCAGCGGCGCGTTCCTTGTGGCACGCACTGCGCAAGGTAAGGTAACAGCATGCTGGTGCAGGAAAGGAAATTGCGCACCATGTCGTGAAAGAGCGCCTGGCAGCCTGCTGTAACATTATTCCTGGGCTTATCAGCGTATACGAATGGGAGGAAACCGTTTGCGAGGACCCGGAGCTCCTGCTCATGATCAAAACAACGCAGCAACGTTTGTCCGAGCTGACTCTAGCGGTGCAGCAGCTACATACCTATGAAGAATGTGAAGTAATTGCTGTGCGATTTTGTTGCCTATCATGACTTGTAGTCCGGGACAGTGCTTTGGTCTCTGCACGCAGCTACGTTGTCCGCTGACACATGCACCTGAGCGCGCAACCCTCTATCGAGGAATTCGCGCGACTCAACAATTCCAAATTCTTTATTAAACTGCAGCATTGACTAGCAGCATGCATTCTGCGCTGTGTATGATCACGATTCGAGTCTCGTGTCCGTTCAAATTCAGTCCCTCATGCAGCATTGGCCTTGCAACCCCGGCCAAACGCTGAAACGCTTGACAGGCCCACTCACCCTGGTAGCAGGATGACATGACAGTGCATCTGCACATCAGGGCTGTCTTTTCCTGTGACCAAGTGCCGTATGCCTGATCGGTGTGGCAACCTTGCTATGCTGTGTGTTCAGGTTCCTATTGTTGGCGGCTCCGATTCATACGTCCAGTGGATTGGAGACCAAGTCAACCCGGGCAAGGCGTCAGCACGTCGCTAGATATAGATCGGCACTGAGAACTGAAGATGTTCCCGGTGCAAGCGGTGCTTCATGATGCCAGAACGACCACAGTGCCAGATGACTGAAGCTCAAATCTCAGCAGCAGCAAAGCGAGGCAGACTAGCTGTATACAAACAATATCCGAAGAAGAGGCCAACCCTTCATGAACGTCGATGACATCTGTCGCCGCTGAGTTCAATATAACGCAGGATGCAACGTGGGTCAGGCGCTTGTCACATTTCCAAGACATGGCTCTGCTCTCTTACACAGTCTGCCTTTACAATCCGGATGTGACCTGTTCTATGTCGACCAAGCACCTCGCGGTGTCTTCTGACAACGGCCACATGGTTGCCACTCGTCGATGATGATAGATGAAAAATGAGCAAGAACGGGATGTGAGAATGTACAGGTCAATGCACCCCTCTGTAAACCACAACATGTAACATGACTCTCAACGCCGTCCCTCTAGAGGACACTTGACTTGCAACGCCGCTCTTTCGGCAGCAGGGCCTCCGTGTCCTCCATCGACTTTGGTGTAGCTGGCGTTCCTGGTGTGGAACTGCTGCTGTTTCCAGGACTGGCTTGTATGAAGCCACTGGCCACAGTGGAGCACAGCACGGCCACCGTGCCCACAATTGCCCACGCATTCGGGATCTCGTTGAACAGGCAGATTCCGGCTAGCTCACTCCATATGATGGCGGAATATGAGATGTTCATGCCTGCTGCAGCCTTGACCCGCTCAAGGCTGAGCGTGAGGAAAGCTTGCACTCCTATGCCTGTGAGCCCTGCAGCGATGAGCAATGTGTATGTATCAGTACATTGCCGTATCCATGAGGACATTGACAAGGCAGTGGGGTGGGTGTGACAAGCCTCAGCGTCAAACTGTCGTCCGATGCACGGGGGTTCAGATTGCGATATGAGTTTCGCACCACAACCGAGCAGAAGTGCTGCTTGATACCAGTTGGGTGTGGTCCACTGCCCCACGTCAACTAGCAGGGCCGCTCCAGACACGACAGCGCTGTACACGGCTAGATACAGCATCTTGATCTCTGTATTCTCCTCCTTGAGGGCCCTGACCAACATCTGCACGACAAAAGTGTCCAATTTCGCGTGTGCATGAGCACATGTAGGTGCCTGCTGTTTGCACTCTGCCACAAGAGTGGTGCTCTACACTATAGTGGTTCTCCGTTGGTCATCTTCACCATGGCAGCAGCACCACACACGTGTGCACACTTGGACGAAACGTGCTTGCGCCAGCACATCACATCCGGGATGCTCTTAGCAGCAGCTCACCTTTGCTGCTGCTGAGAAACTTGCATGCATGACACCGAACAAGACCCCGATGAACTTCAGTCGGCTCTGGCCAAAGAGGAACGAGGGCTGGCAGATCAGCAGCACCCCCAGAACTGCACCCAGCACCGGTAGCCACTGGTTGCCTGTCTTCTCTTGCAGCACAAACGGCGAGGCGATGGTGATGAGCACCGGGGTGAGAAACGTGAAGACAATCGCGTCGGCGAGGGGCAGGTGGCGCATGGCAAAGAACAAGCAGCTCAGAGACCCCACGCCCAGAATGCCACGCATGTTCAGCAGGGTGACCCTGCACACCTGGCGGTCATCACTAGGAATTTCACGCCAGCTACAGCTTATGGAGAGCAGCAAAATTGCTGCACAAGCTCTGTAGAGTCATCACACGTGCATGGTAGATGAGCTCACCTGTCCCCCCAGGGCATGTCTCCTGTGCGAACCAGCTGTCCCACACAGGCCAAGGTCAGGACAACTGATCTCACGAAGATGATTTCCCAAGTTGACAGTCCCGTTGCTGCGGCGAGCTTCACGAACACAGCTGTCAGGGCAGTGCTAAAGGCGTAAATCGCCATGAACAGTAGGCCCAGGTTCTCTGCGGACCCCATCGTCTTCAAACATCCGACCAAGCGGCTATCTTCACCACTCATCGAACCACTTTTGAGTGGTGTTTTGTCATCATTGCTGTCGTGCTGCTGCATCGAGCCCCAGCGGGAATCACTGACACGGGCAGAGCTGGAGGGGGGAAGTATGACACCGCAGAATGCCACAGTCTCTTGACCCGCCTCCACCGATTCATTGACACCTGTGCCTCTCAGCGATGTACTTCTTGCGTTCATGATTGCGAATTTCTAAAGGCTTTGACAACCGCCTGCGCGTGGCGTCAGCGGTAGCACTGCAGTATCATGTTGTACAGTCCTGATTCACGCAGCGCTAGTGCAGCGGGTCGATAGATACGGCCGTAGTCAATTGCGGCAGCGATACAGCTGCAGCCACCCTTAGGATGGGCTGCGATACTTTAAAACCCATCTGCGCATCGAATGGAGCGCATCGAATAGCGACCGTCTTGGCTTTCTGAGGTCGGGGAGTGCTGGCCAACTGCAGACGTGGTTCGTTATGCACGTGTGCGAAAACAAACCCGTGTATCGACAATCAGTAGCCGGGCTGCGTGCATGCATTGTAGAATCTGTCCAAGCTGAATTCACACAGTGGTTGGTGTTTTCCCAGCTCTGGCGCTCATGTCCTGATCGCTCTGCGCTCGCCTTCTCCCGTGTTCTCGGGCTGGGTGCGCTGTCCGAACAGTGCTCTGGGCTGGCCTGGCCTTCGACTCTACCTGCAGGTCTCCACGTCCCTGACCGTGTGGAGTTGAATCTGCCTGTCTGACCTAGCGGGGCAGGTTCATGTTCCATGCTGTTGTGGTGATACGCCATAGCAACATAAGGGTGATGGGTATATAAGCGTTGTGCAAGGTCAGTGCAGACATCGTGACTTAACAGATGTCTGCGTTGACCAATGCACAGGTGTAGCTTGTGTGGATTGACCAGCCGACAGCCTGGCACACACGACCTATAGCTGATATACCTTGTTGCATCACAGGTTATGGGCCTATCAGCGTGATCTGAGTCATGGATCAATCAACGTCTTCCGGGTCGGTCTTCGGCTTTCGCAAGCTCAAGCGCCATGGGGACTACCGCATGTGGGCACGCCATTTCAAGGCAGCCCTGAACACCCAAGGACTGGAGCGCTGGCTCACCGAGGGCCAGACGACGCCTCGGCTGCAGACGTCGCCGCTGACGCCAAGGTCCAAGGGCGGATGGTCCTTGCTGTAGACGACTCCGGATTGACATGCATCATCGACAGGGCCTTCAACACTATGAGTGCTTGGGAGGCCTTGACGATGTGTTCGACCAACAGGAGGTGCAGTCCGCCCTGTCACGCTTGGGTAACCACAAAGCGGCGGGTGGGGACGGTATGCCTGCTGAACTACTGAAATACTCTGGCCGGGCCGGGCTTGCACTGTTGACTAGACTGTACAACGCCGTCTATGAAGCCGAACGTATTCCGTCGACCTGGAGACAAGGCGTAGTGACACACCTTCCCAAGGGTGGCGATGGTGGCGACTGCAGCAACTACCGGCCGCTAACACTGATGCCTGTCATTGATAAGCTCTTTGCGGCGATTGTATCTGCGCGCCTGATGGACGCCCTCGCTTTGCACGACCAGCAATACGCCTTCCGCCCCGGCAGAGGGACGCCCCAGGCGTTGGCCACTCTGATGCACACGATCCGCCGCCGCACACAGGCTGGACTGCCCACATTTGCATGCTTCTTCGATGCTGCGAAGGCATATGACTCGGTCCCGCACGATCTCCTCCTGTACCGGTTGCTCCAGAAAGGCGTTACTGGCAAAGCGTTCGCTGTTGTGGACCGCATGTACTCGTCTGCCTACAGTTGTGTCCGGGTCGACGGCGTTCTGTCGTCCGCGTTCCCTGTGCAACGTGGTGTGGCTCAAGGCTGCCCTCTGGCGCCGCTCTTGTATGCTGTCTTTATTGACAGTGTTCTTGACGACCTTAATGCTCTGCCGCCGGATGGCCTGGTGTCTGTTCCAGCCCCCGGTTGGGAGCGTACGCTCCCGGGCCAGGCTTACGCTGATGAACTCTGTGGTTTGGCCGCCACGCCGGGGGGCGCGCAACGCGTTGTGGACGTTGTGTTCGCTCACAGTCGGCGGTGGGGTTGGACCCTGAACATACCGAAGTCAGTGCTAACAGTGTTTGGTCCCGTCGCTGTGCGGCGGGAACACGCGTCGGTGCGGCTGCGCTGGGGCCCGGATCTTCTGCCGCGGTCTGCCCTGGCCAAATACCTCGGGGTGCAGCTGGAAGACTCCGGACTGTTTGGTGCGCAGCAGGCGGCGGCCGCGGCCCGGGGCTGGCGTGCAGTTGGCCGGTGGATGCCGGCGCTGAAATGCGTGCACCTCACCGCTGCAACTAAGAGCACTGTCATCTGTACTCGTGTGGCCCCTTGCATGCTGTATGGCATGGAGCTGTGGCCTGTCTCCACATCTGGTGCAGACTTGGATGCCGTCCTGGTGGCCGCGGCCAAGGTTGTGGCTGATGTCCACCCTTTGACCTCTTGTCCTGGCTGGGTGAGGAATCGCAGCGTCTCGAATGAGGTCCTCCTCACGGACCTGGATATGCTGGCCTCCGCTGATCACTGCCGTGTCGCGCACGCGCGGCAGCTCGCGCGCGACCGTGTGGGTGACGCCGCAACCTCTGCCTTGCGCGCGCATGACCCCCTGTCCGCGGAATTCACTGCCAGTTTGCCTGCCGGGGTCTCCCCTGACTACATGGGCGCAGCGGTGCGTGCCTCCATGCATAAGCGCGATGCATGGCTCCGCCGTGCGGCTGCCGCGTACGACCTCGCGGTCTCCCACATGCCAGTCCGCTTGACGTCAGTGCGGGACGTCAGTGCACGTGTGGAGGCCGCTGCTGGCACCGCTGCTGACGGGGGTGGACCCACCACACTTCGCAACTCCGACGCCCGGGCTGGCATCACCGCTTGGGCACGGCAACAGCGCTGTGTTGGCGCTCCCGTCTCTGCCGTGGCGCTCGGGCCCCTCGCTGGCCGCCTGCGGAAACGTCCGCGCCCGCCCCCTGTCCTGCGAAATCCGCTCGCTCGGGGGCTTTGCCTCCCGGACTCTGGTGTTGCGCCGTACACGCGGTCCCCGTCCTGCGTTGTCTACCCCATTCTGTCACTACGTTCTTCCCACCTTCCTGGCGATTACGCTGTGCAGTATGGCGATGCGCGCTCCCCCCATGCGTGTCTCCTCTGTGAGTGCGAAGTGTATGAAGCGCATGCTGGCTTGTGTGTTGCTGACCCGCGTGAGCACAGGTGGCGCCACATCGAACATCTCCTTCTGTCGTGCCCTTGCGTTCACCCCCCCGAGGTTTTTCGTGGCGCGTCCTGTCTCCGGTCTGACCTCCTGCGCGCTGTGGCTGGTGACGTGGCTGCGCGTGCTGCTGTCGATCGTGCTTTTCCGGCTACGCCCGAGTGTGATGGTGTTTTGACTGCGTGCACTGTTCCTTTCCTCCTTGACCCAGCGGCTGCCCTGCCCTCGTGTGTCTCCCAACCCGCTCGTGGCCTCTGCTGTCGCCTTGTGGCCGCTTTCCTGGCTGGCACGGCTTCCCGGATTTCTGCCTTGTGCTCGTCTGAGCCCGTTGCTGTGCCGCCTGTGTGGCTCCCGCGTTGGGCCCGGCTGCGCGTGTGGTCGTCTGATTTGTTCGCGTTGCTTGAGGTTGCGTGTGTTGACCGTTCTTCCGCCCCTGTCCGCAGGGGCGCTGTGGCCGATGCCCGTTTGGGTTTGGCGTGATACCCGATTGGTTTTTTTTTTTATTTTTTTTTTTTAAAGAATCTAGTACTAGATCGACGTTGCACATTCGCTTAGTGCACTGGCTCGGAGCCCCTCGATGTAAGTGTACATATTGTAGCTACAATATTGATCAATGAACGCATGCATGCGGGAGACGTGGAGAAGAACCCCTTCGCCACGCCTAGTCAACGCTTGCATCTAGTCACGGTGCACGCGTGGCCACTCCCAGCTTCATCCTGGATCACCACAATCCTTCGCGTTAATGTGACGTGGAGAGCTTATATTTAGCTGGGTACCTCACTATTTGCAGCTGATCGCGTTTTTTGATGTGACTCTCTTGTTGCCACTCACATCGCTGAGCTCGCAGTATCGAATGTGAGTCGCGAGTTTCCGATATCGGCTCAAAGCGCATTGAGTAAAATGGTCACGACCTGATTTGCTTGATTGAGGCTGCAACTGCGTGAGATCATGTCGGAGGTGCTGGTAGAGCTCATAGAGCATGGCAAGCATGGCCAGGATAACATCGCTGTCATCACTCTGAATCGGCCTGCCACAAAAAATGCAATCAATAGAAGTCTAAGCCTGGATCTAGCGGCTAAAATTGGCGATCTGCGGGAGCGGAAGTCTGTCAGGTGCTCCGGGCTTCAGGGCTTCAGCAGTAGAGTGATGCCCTGTCACAATGCGATCCCTATTGGCGAGGACAGCATGCCCCGAACAGAGTCAAGATGACTGGTGTCTTCATTGTAAAGCACAAGTATGATTTGCACTACACGAAGGATGGTATGTGCAGAGCTATCGTAATCATGGGTGCTGGGGGGACGTTCAGCGCAGGCGTGGATCTGCGAGACCCGATGTTTGCGGACGCATCCCTCATGAACGAGGCAACGTTCAACGGACCCAAGAACTACATCTGGCAGCTGCGCCAGGTGCAGGTGCCCCTGATCGCAGCCATTGCGGGCCCATGCATTACTGGAGGCATGGAGATTGCCCTGAACTGCGACATCATCATCGCATCTAACACAGCCTTCTTTCGGGACACCCACACCCGCTACGGCATCGTGCCCGCAGCAGGAATGACCTCGCTTCTTCCCAAGGCTATCGGGCTGTACGCTGCCAAATGGATGAGCTTGACCGGAACTCCTGTGCCCGCTCAGCAGGCGCACAGCCTGGGGCTGGTTGCCAAGGTGTGACTCCTCTTTCAAGCTGCTTCCATTATCCTTCCTCTACTGCTCATTGCCTGTGCCCTCTCAATCATCCTG
This sequence comes from Ulva compressa, assembly GCA_024500015.1. NCBI lineage: Eukaryota > Viridiplantae > Chlorophyta > Ulvophyceae > Ulvales > Ulvaceae > Ulva > Ulva compressa. The sequence continues at coordinate 2,734,633 of JALKAD010000001.1, read as the reverse complement.
GGCAGGAGGTAGGCCAGCAGCCCGCAGCATCATAGATTTGCCACCCGAGGTAAACCAGGTCGGGCACCCGCGTCAGGTGCACCAAGAGACCACCAAAATGCACCGCCCTGTGTGATGATTTTGGTATATACGCTGCTGCCACCTGCTTTGGCCGGCGCACATCTCAATCTGCACAACAGCTGCCTGTGTCGAACCACCAGGTCTCGCGACTCCGTGTGTGAGCAACCGCATTGCTTTGGTCATGCCCTGTGCCGCATACTGTCGCTCTGTGCCAGCACAGGCATGCGGCGGCCTTGCCCACCTGAACCTTTCACTGGTGCCCTGCACAACACACAGTTGCGCAGCACAAAATTGCGCAGCTCTACACAGCCACCCCACCGCGCCGGCGCTTGCCTTTAGACGTGAAATGTGTGGTCGAGACTTCTGCATAGGTTACGGGTTAGGGACTGTACAGCCACGGCGATTGTGACAAGGCCTTGACGGCAAGACACGAGAAATGATCATAAAAAAATCAGAAAAAAATGAATAACAGTGGATCCAAGGCTGTCCGCCAAACTTTCCGTGAACATAGCAGGCATGTGCTCCACGTGCAGGTTCTGGACACGGACTCTGACGCGAGCCTCAAAGCGGAAGCCGTTGCAGTGGCCAAGACGGTGTGTGCTGGCAACGCCCAAACCACGCAGCAGGTCAAGCGCATGATTAACGAGGGCTTCGGCAGGGACGTGGATGCGGGGCTGACGCGGGAGGGCGCCGAAGCGCTGTCAGCGTATGAGCGCATGGCGTCCCGGCCGGCAGACACCCGCGCCGGCCTCGCGAGCGCGCTGAGCCGCGCATCGAAGCTCTGATCGTGCAATCCCGCAGCACGGCGGCCGCCTACGCTGCCCGTGCTGCTCGCGCTGCGTGCTGGGCTGCAACTGCCGGCACAGCCCCTGGCGTGGTGCCGGTCTGAGGCGTCGGATCGGCGCACTCGCAGAGGGTGCGTCGGCTGCACGTGTGCCTGACATCGATTGGCAGCGGTTCCAGGTGGGCGCGGAGTCGAGTCCTTACGCCAGTGCTGAGCATGCTGGGTGGGCTTGCTCGGGGAGGCGGGCTTGGCGCACCGCAGGGGTGCCAGGTGGGCGCGAGGCCTCGCGAGGCCTGCTGCCGGTGCTGAGCATGCATGCATGCGATCGGTGAGAGGCTGGCAGTGCCCTGGTGCGATGACGACACGGCATGACTGATGGCCGTCTTGCGATGCGTGGACAGGGTGTGCTGTGCTTCTGTTGTCAGGCTCATGCCTTCCGCGTCCGCTGCAGACTTGCCGCGGGCCGGCCATGCAGGCGGCTTCATCTGGAGGTGCAGAAGCGTTTTCTGCTTCTATACTAGCGTGCGGCGCCGAAATGCCATGGCAGTTCTGTATGCCATGTTGTGCTTCTGGGCTGCGGTGTGAGCGAGCGCGGGTAGCACGTGTACGAGTGTCATCTGCTGGGGATCATGTGAGGGCACATACCCCGCGATGGGACCGTGGCGACACATGTGTGGGCTGCGGTACACTCAGCCACGCTGTGCTCACCGGGCCTGGAACCCATCAGGCGGGATTCTGCTTGTAGAGCATTCCGGTCTGTGCAGCTCCAGTGCTCCTCTGCGTGTGCGGCCCTAGTTGCTCGTACGGCACTCGTTGCAGCTGCTACATGTGGTGTGCCGTGTGCGGAGAACGCTGCTCTGTGCGTAACCTGCTTGCTGCCAGTGGCCAGGCCAGTGGCCACACTGAGGCAAAGCTGAGGCCGCACACAGCCTGGCAGGTCTGAGGTGGAATGGCGCTGGTGTGTGGTGGCTGTCTTGCCTGAACCATGTCCAGGCGGGTGCTCTGTGGCTGATAATCGGTTGTGGACATATTATTAAAGCTTTTGACTTCGCATGCCAATGTTGCACCACGTTTTCCATTATGAATTTCTGTCCAGTACCGCTGAATCCGTCTGCAGCTGTTGTAATCCTTGTCTTGAGCACAGATGGTGCGATGCCAACGTCAGTGCTTGATGCCAGTGGAGATTTGGAATGTTTTGGGTGTGCATGTCGCGCAGAGCGCCTCCCCCGGCGTGCGCCCAAGCCATGGGCCCCAAGCATGGATTGCTGATCATGCGCACTCATTCCGTATGGGTGGGCTGATATGTGGCACGGAGAAGTACTAGTACTGCTATAGTATCGCTGCAGTCACAAACTGCAGCACTAATGTAGTATCGCTACATTCACAACGAAAGCTGTACTGCATGTTTCAGCCGCAAGAACATCGGGCTGGTGTGTGCTGGTGTGACCAGCCCCCACACGGGTCTGATGTGAGCCTGCATACTGCCTTGACCTTGGTTGGTTTGGGCGAAACTGTACACTCGTGCGTATCTGGCTTTGATTTGGCAGTATGGCCCGTGAACAGCAACTGTGTCACCTTTGAGGGCAGCCCGTGCGCTGCACAGCCTGTATCATTTATAATTTATCTACAGAGGACATCCAGAGCCACATCGTTCACAACGTGGCAGGTGAGCTGCTCTAAGGGTCTGCACATGCCTAGACAAACCCGCAGGGGTACTGTGGCCAATGCCCGTTTGGGGGTTGGTGTGATGCCTGATGGGTTTTGTTAGTAAAAGTTTTGGACACTCGACAGCCTGTGACTGTGCTACACAGGACACGGCCGCCCCACGAGCATGATGCTCCCAGCTGACTGCACAGTATTAGAAAGCTCGGCGGTCTTGCATACCAGCTGCGAGGCTCCAGCTGGGAGCCCTTTGCGACCACACGGCTTAGGTAGCAACCCACACGTGGCGGACCATGGCACATGTGGTATCATAGGGAATGATTTCCTATGAGTTTGTCCTGCGAGTGCGATTCGTGACAGCATGTCGGGTGGCCATGCTGCTTGTGGTGTGCTCTTCCGCCGGCGCTGCAGGTGCACATGCTGGTGCCTTGACCCATCTCAGTGTATTTAACACCTGTGAGCGCCATGCCCGCTGCCTCCACGTGAGACCACAGTGCATCACGGTGGCCCAGTCGATTACCACGGTAGGATTCCGGTGATTGGAAAATGGTAGTCACAGAAGAGTCGACAGGCAAAGATGCGAGGCGGGATGGCAATTGATGCAGGCCATGGCCAGCTGTATACACACTTCCAGCTCGGCGATCCCATGCCACAAGTGCGTAGACGATGGAGTGCCTGCCACGATCGCATCCAGGCGCAGTGCACTGTGCAGCTGCATGTGCGTCCCCATGTGGGGTCGGCCTCACCATGATGCCTCCATCGCTCTGCACACAACTATAGTGCATCCGGCTGGCCCCTTAAACTTGCCAAGGCCCCCAACCATGGTCCCCAACGACCCTGCACCCAGCTACAATGAAAATCACAGGCATAGCTACAATATTCCTCTGATAATTGTCAATACGCGTTAGTCATGATGGCTTACCCAATTGGTTGGCTATGGGAGTGAGGCTGTGGAGGTGAGACTGGGAGGTGGCTGGCCACATGGGTCATACAGCGTAAGGTGTGAGATGAGGTATGAATCTCACTTCACTACGATGATGGCGGAACAGCCATGCTGATTGTTGGTTGGGCACACTGCCTGAACTGGCACTGCATCTGTTGCAGCCCTGAGGTCCCCCTCCCGCCCCCGGCATGCCATAGCTTTGCACGTGGGGTAACTACATAATACACGAGTTTCATTAACCTGGTCAGCTGTCCACATTCAGGCGGCCAGATGATCAGCAATAACGTTAACGTCTGCAGTAATTGAGAGCATTCATGCCAGAATGGCTTGGAAGCATCTACGTACAAAGTAACGGCCGGAGGCCAGCATCCACAGCTGTGCAAGCAACACTAACCGGGTACGCTGTCCCGGTGGGTGCGTTGCAATTACATCGCGGTGCGTACAGTCATATCTGCGCCCGCCTGCGCTTGCGCTTGTCTGCGCATGCTCATGAACTGCCAGCCGCGTGCGCAGCCATGGATCAGCTTTCGAACCGTTGTCGAGGTCAGCATCCGTTCATGACTCATGGTGCCGGCGATCTTGCTTAGCTTGTGCCGCAGGGACGTGGGTGTGCCCACCGCCATGCCGCGCGGCTCCGGATCCGGTATCGATGTCAACTGGACGTGCTGCACGACCATGCGCATACATATTACGATATCGACAATATATCGTCGCCTTGCAAGGACTCAACGGTGTAGGCGCGTCAACGTTAGCACGAGTTCTGTGTGGGTACGTACGTGTAGGAGCACGGGTTTGGATGCATGCGCACGCAACTGCAAGGTGCGA
>JALKAD010000001.1:2701437-2730259 GCA_024500015.1 Ulva compressa | reverse complement strand
CGCCATGCCGCGCGGCTCCGGATCCGGTATCGATGTCAACTGGACGTGCTGCACGACCATGCGCATACATATTACGATATCGACAATATATCGTCGCCTTGCAAGGACTCAACGGTGTAGGCGCGTCAACGTTAGCACGAGTTCTGTGTGGGTACGTACGTGTAGGAGCACGGGTTTGGATGCATGCGCACGCAACTGCAAGGTGCGAATGTTGTGCTGTTATGCACGATGACGCGCTAACTTTCGCCTCGACGCACTTCATCCGGAGAACAGCGATTTCACGCCCGCAAGGCAACAGTCGGGATGCGTGACGAGAGCCTTCGAAGGCGAATGCGCGCACGGATGCAGCCTTGCAAGGCCTCGGACGCGTCCGGACGTCAAGCGGATTCCAATCGAACGGCTCATGAGTGCTACATGTGAGCGCTGACATGTGCAGAGATACTCATCGATTACATACATGTCGCTCTCGAGATCCTCAGGCGGCTCGATCCCATGATTTTGTACAAACGCAACTTGTACGTCTTGACCGTCTTAGTTTCTTCGATGCCGCACAGGTCGTACCAATCATGGTGGATGCAAGCTTTCGGTCCCGTTGTGTACGCGTGTTCACGCGTCACGGTTTGAAGCAGCACTGGCTTTGAAGCGAGTAAAACATTGACACGTCGACGGATCACAGACACGAATATGAAGCATGTACGACGCCGGGTTGCAATTGGCCGCGCTAGCCTGTTAGCGCTGTCGACGTCATAGCAACGTTAACGGATCGATTATAATCCGGACGTCCTGCCAGGTACAGTGTACATGTCTCCGCCTTCGAAATCGATGTAGCAAGCAGAAATTGAAAGGGCACGAGGTTGGCTTGCACAATTATGCACCTTGTAAACATGTTCCATAAGCCATCTCTGCCCGCATACACGTACGGCCGCATATATACGGCTGTTCAGGCATGCCATGGATCGAAGAAGTGCGGGGGGAGCGCAGCAACCCGCGGGCGATCGCGAGATAGTGGAGAAGTCGCAGCATGCATATGGAGTGCAGCACTCACGGTGCTCGAACGAACATGTATGCGTACAGAACCCCCAGGGTGCCACTTGTATGACTGCTATTTATGATTGCATGCACGTTGATCATGAGCTGCGCAGGTGAGTTGAAAAAGACCGAGGTCTGTGCATAGCTTGCATACCAATGGCATAGCTAGACTCGAACTGCCTGGCAGGATCGATCCGGATCATACTTCACACCTGCGTCATGCATGCTGTGGCCGCGGGAATGGAGGCCGGCCTGCGCGCCGGCCCTGCATGTGTTACACAGTGATAGATCTAGGACCCAGCAGGGCCGAGGCAACAGGCAAGGCAACACGCAAACAAACAGACAGCCCTGCATGTGTCAGAGTCTCGGGACTGTCATGGATCAGGTCATGATGGTGCTAGCGCTGCAGCTGCAGCGCTGTCTGTATGGCGCTGTCTGTATGGCGCTTGGACTATGTGGCAGCAAAGGTTGGTGGCAGGTGGCCGCACACACATGTGGAGCCACAATTTTGCAAACCAACCAAATTCTGAAGCAGTCACTGGCAGGCTGTCAGTGCTAGTGCTAGAATTTTGAGCCAGCAGCCCTTCCAGCAGTCCACCTACCCTGCATGATGGTTGTCAAGTAGGGAAGCCATGGATAATCACGTGCAGAGGAGTGCATGAATACAAGTACATGAATTGTAACACAAGTGGCAGCCAACACAAGCAGCAGCCGCCAGCCGCCACTGTGGAGGTGCCCGTGCCCAGTTACCACAGTTACCGCGAGGTATACCACGAGCGTGTACATGTTACCCTCGTTACCAAGATCTTACCAAGATCTGCGATAACACAGGTAAGGAATGGATAATAAATAAATAAATAAATAAATAAATAAATCGTATATCACGCCTTAGCAATGCATGCCATCGGCCTCGCTCCCATGGAGGGTTAAGCATTTTCATCAAATCATTTCATCATCATTTCATCAGATCATCAGATCAATCTTCTGTTTCGTTAACTGGTTATAACCAGTTCAGCCACAGATGAAAGTTTAGCCAGAGGCTCATGGAGGCTGACCAAAGACCCACTGGCAGCCTGGGGCCGGACACCGTGCTGACTCCTAGTAAGCCTAGGGTTTCCCCAGTGCTGGCCCTGCAGGGCTCTGCAAATTGAAGGCTGCGGGAATGGGTCTGTGGATACGTATTGCAGGAGTACCGTCACCGATGCCATGGTGATGCTTATCCATTTTTCCATGCTTGATTGTTTGGTTTTTTTTGGCGGGCGCTGGACAACCCAAAGGACTGGCTGTTGATGACACAATATTGGCTGTTTGTCAGAGTGCCATCCACGGAGTGCCATCCACAGAGTGCCATCCAGATATCAGAGATGCTACTTCCATATATGGCAGTATGCATGCTGACCACCTGCCATACATACTGTTGCTAGTAGCAAAATGCCTGTCAGCGTTGTGAGTGTTGTGGCAAGTGTGCCATGCTCATGATAGGGATTTCTTATCCAAATCCCTGGTTTTTCAAAACCAGGTCGGCAAACCCTTTGCCCACTCGGAGGCTCAGGTTCATGACCTGCAGGGAACAACAAGAGGAGCAATGGAGCAAAAGCTCCAATGCGGACGCATGTTATCGCAACGCATCATGGTGTGTATGTGTGTTCAAGATGGGTTCCCTTGGTATCTTGTACCACAACCATAGCCTGGGCTCTCAGGCTGTTTGCTGTGTATTTGCACAGATTCAGCAGCCAGCTGCTTCAACTGACAGACAGAACATCATGTCACAAAGCATGACAGCTCAAGGGGCCCACAAATGACTGTGCTGAGCCAATGTCAGCCTTGAATGCCCATGGTCCATGTATGTAGCCTGTAAATGTAAATGTAAATGTAAATTGAATTACCTGTAGCCTGTAGCCTGGGCGTGTGAGCTCAATCATCAAAGTGAGGTCGAGCCCGTCATGATGGTAAGCAGGTAACACAAAGGTGACCCACATGGCAGTTCTGCAGCAGCCGTACGCATAATCCCGTTTTCCTGTGTTTCAATCAGCCGTCAAGCTACACGCATCTACAATCTTATTGCAAGCCAGTGGTGTCTGCGGGCGCACACTATTCTGTGGCGCCTCTGATCACCATCTAAAAATCTTTTTTTAACCGATCGGGCATCACGCCAAACCCAGACGGGCTTCGGGCATCATTTGATCACCACAATCTGCTGAGCTGCTGTGCTGAGGTGCAGTGGCTGCCGTGGTGCCCACCTAGCACGGCTCATGAGAATGGGCATGAGCCATGCTTGGTGGGCCATATTCCCCTGCTTCCGAGCTGTTTTGCTCCAACCACGAACAAAGCTTTGCAAAGGCAATGCGCACATGCATGCATGTATGTGGCGGCGCGGCGGATTCATTGCATGGGGCACGTCATACACAGCAATGCATTGCAACGTTCTTCGTGGCAGTTGTCATGCGCATCTATTACCCCGCACGACAGCTGTTTTGCTCCAACGAACAACAAAAACTGAGATCAGGTTTGGATAGTGTACACATATCCGTGACATGCTGCTATATTTTACTTCTGCATTTCCACTGCGCGTCGTGTGAGCAACGTTGATTTCGCGAATTTCCATTTACAAGCAGCTTGCGTTTGTTGCTCCGCTCACGCTTCAACGGGCACCGGAGAGGGACAGCGAGCATATCGCATGAACCATGCATACATGATAACAATCTGATAGCGCAAAAGTGCACATTCTCGGGCTTCTCGCACTCTGTCGAGGTCTGCAGAACGTGCACGACTTCATGCTGCACAGAAATACTGCATCCATCGGTGCTCGCTACACATTATATTTGCTCAAGCCCTGCAGAGTGACTGCATTTTATTTCTCAGCATTGATATGTCTGTTCGCCTGAGCCACACATGTCTGTCTGCCTCGTCTGCACGTCCAGAGTGTACGCCTTCAGTGTGTACTGGCCAGCGGAGGCAGACAATGCTGCGTGAGCTAAGCAGGTAATTCTCGACACTAAACCATCCACTGTATCTCATGAAAGCCTTATTGTGCGCCAGCCGACTCGGAAACTGCACCGGTGGACTTGCGCTGATCGCACGTTATATAGCAGCACATCCGTGTCGCTATACTCTCTGCAATCGAAGCTCATTCATCTCTTATTATTACGGTGGTCACCGTTTATCTCTACCGTACTGTTCTGTCGCGTCTGTGGCACTGGCCAGTGCACTCACGAGTGCTCACACTTCGACAGCAAGCCGCTTCAAGCTCTTAACCACAATCTATCCACGGCCGTCATAGTATTCACAGCCGGGTTGCGGAATTGAGCTGCCTGCGTGCCGAGCTGCCTGCGGCCGATCTGCACAATTCTGTGTCAGCTCGAACAACGTTAACGCGTGCACATGTAGATACCACGTGCTCCGGCGGCCGCAATAGAGCCCCCCTGAAAACCCCCCTAGGTTACCCCCTGTAGCCACTGATTTTCTTGTTCGTGGTTGGAGTTGCAAGCTACGCATATTACCCTACAAATGCGTAGCTTACCCTATGGGCCCCATATATGCACCTGTGGTACTCAGCCTTCATCTGCCATCTAGAAGATCGTGGTGTGTTCGTCGTGATGGTCCTCACCCCTGTAGCCACCACAGGCCTGTTCTTTTTCACAGCCAGCTCTAGAGTGACGCACATGTACAGCGAGGATGTGACACACAGCTGGCCTGCTTATCAACACCCGCAGCATCTGCCCCCGGCACCCTGAAACGGTCGGCCGGATGGCCAATCACACCAGCATGGCCAATCACACCAGCATGATGGCCAGCCTGGCCCATCACCGTGACGCCACACCCCTGCAGCCACACCCCTGCAGCATGGCCATGGTGCGCCATGTGCACGGCATTCGCAGCTGCAGCCAGCCATTTGCTTTGCGTGTGTGAGGACTGGCCGTGGCGCAGTGGCGGCCATTGCGAGGGACATGCCGCACATATGCTTGCGGAACTTTGTCAGGAATGCGAGGCCGTTTTCAGGGACACATGGCACCATTTGTTGGGCTCGCGGGGCATCATGATGCCTCTGATGCACAATGCTTTGCCATGGCCCGGGTTGACACAAGTGGATCATGCATGCAGCACTGGCTGCTGTGCATGCTGCGGCATGCTGAGCCCGCACTGCTGACGGCCTCAGCACGCAGCAGCCCCCGTTCGCGACAAGGCCCACCCGTGTGGGGCCATGGCCACTGACAGCAACGCCTGGTGATGTCGCATCATGGTCATGGTTACGCGGGCGCAGCACGGCGTGCTGTGATGCGTAGGATCACGTTAATGTAAATCGCAGGACACACGCCAAACACGAATCCGCCAGAGTGACGTCAATCCAGTCGACCCTGCACCTGTGACATGGTCTGTGTGCCTGCGGTCCAGGCAGCGGCGGCTGCGGCAGACGGCCTCAGCTTGCGCTGCGCTGCGCTACGCTGCGTGATGTGTGCTGCATAACGGGCACAGCACCCCGCTGGCAGCTGCTGGAGACTGGTGCAAAGGACACATGTTAATCTCGGCGCGCGGAGCAGCGTTTGACAGGCGGTTTGAGACACCAAGCCGGACACCGGCTAACACCGCCATGGGATGCCGGCTAACATATGATGTCTCAAAGGCGTGCACGGTGGGCCCATCAATTGCAGTACTTCCGAATCGAATTGGATGCGCTACAGACGCGTTGTAGAGCTCAACGTGTACTGCACATGTGCAGATGCCCTGCAGATGCCCTGGCTTCAAGGCATGCGTGGTGGCTGCAGCAGTGGCTGCAGGGTTGGGCTTTTCTGTGCCCAGTAAGCTTGTGCACATGCACTCCATGAAAGGGGGGGTATGGTCAGCCATCAGTGCGCTTTGGGCCAGGCCGCACACGAGTGACACACGATGGCGCATAAAGCACACAGCCTAGAGCCGGCTGGCGATCGCGATGCATCCATCGTGGACACAGCCCTTCCAATGTTGATCAGGACAAACAAAGCGCACCGCAGACCAAAGCATACCCCCATTTATTGTGGTGATGCTTGTGTGCATGCTGTCGGCCGGCCCGGGGTGTGGAATGGTGTCACCGTGTGTTACACTGTGATAGATCTAGGACCCAGAAGCGCCCAGGCAACAGAGCAGTCACCGTGTGTTACACAGTGATAGACCTAGGACCCAGCAGCGCCGAGGCAACAGACCAGGTAACACGCAAACAGACAGACAGACCACCTCAAGCACCAAGGCCACTCTCCGCACGAGCAAATGCCAGAACGAACCAGCGCCGGCACGAATGCAAACACACACAGTCAAACACACACAGTCAAACACACACAGTCAAACACACACAGTCAAACACACACAGTCAAACACACACAGTCACCGTGTGTAGTGGAGGGCATCATGCTGGCCGTGGCCACTGGTCAAGGCTGTGTCCATGCAGGCTTTGCTCATGCAGGCAGTGCGTACTAATATAACTTCACATGATGCCACAGTGGTGTTCACACGTTGACACCTTACACCTTACGCACGTTGACACCTTTACACAGGAAAATGTACAGTGTTACACATGTGATAGATCGAGGCCCCAGCAGCGCCCGCCAGGGGAAGATGTATGCTGTACATTGTAGCGTAGCACTGTACATTGCTTGTGCACTACGGGGGAAGGCTGGGTTGAGGGACAGCAGCCAGGCAGGCACCATTCTGCCTCCACCGAATATGAAATCATGGTTCACGAGCAGCTCTTGCGAGCACACACATGAACACACATATTTGCAACACACACACTTGCAATGTCGTGACTCAATGATTCCATGCAAGCCAGCCATGGGCATGCACACAGTGTGGCATGCTTGCTTTGCTTCCCTCACAGTGGCCGCCGAGGCTGTGCTATATCTCAGTCCAACACCGTGACAGGGACAGGGACGGCCCCTCGGGCAGGGGGGCACCTACCCGTAGAGAACACAACGTGATTCACCCTCATGAGGCCTCAGGACCAAACAATGGCTGTACAGTGTGCACCCCCGCATGCAGACAGCCATGGACTGCAGACTATAGCATGCACAGCCTTATGCACAGCCTTATCCAGGTCTCAGTCGACTTGGACGTTGTGATGGCTAATGCATCGCAAGCAGGCTTCACAGTAGGCCACAAGCAGGATGCACCGGCACGGTCACAGTATACCGCCAGTCGACTAGTACTGAGATCTGGATAAGGCGTGCGCAAGTCGCGTTTGCCGCAAACTACATGTGGCCGCAAGCTACACATGTGGCTGCGTGGGTCATGATGCATCATGATGTGCCAGTCCGTGGCCATCCATATGAACACTCGATCGCTGGTAATGGGCCCCGGCGGGCGGCTCCGGGTCTTTGTGAGCGTTTACAACGGGTACCACAAGATTTGTGTGTGTAATTATCATGCATACTTTCACGCGCCGTGGGTCTAACTGCGCCCGCTGCAAGATTGCTGGCCGTGGGCATCGCAGTGCGTCCGTAGACTTGCATTTGCCAAAATGGCAACATCGCGGTGTTTCGACAACACCGAGATAAAGCGACCAGGCCTGGCCAGGACGAGCACAGCGTATGATGCCGCATGTCCTCTCAGGACATGGGTGAGAGACGCGGGTACCAAAGTCAGGTTGTCAGCGTGGATCAACCTGGTATGGTCTGCGCCAGTGGTCAGCGTCTACACCAAAGCTACGGCAGAGTTTCGTGTGTTGGTTCAGCCAGCAGGGTCTGGAATTGACACAAGCTATGGCGTTTCAAATTGATCTGAGCAGCCCTGAAATGTTTCAAAGTGAGTTGATCGAGCAGCGTGGGCTGGTGCAAGGTGACACTGCTCCAATCTGGAGAAACGCCTTGATTGCCGTCCTTGTTTCAGTCCATCCCAGTTCCTGACGTCGCAACACTCAGCATGCCCTCACTGTTGCAGTTTTGGAAGTGTACAACTCATGGTGTGGCCCGTGCAAGCCATGCAAAGAGCTGTGCAAACGTTTGTACTTTGACAACGCTGACAAGGGCCTGAAATTCTACACGATCGATGCGGCAGTTCTCGCTCAAACAACTCAATACACTGGGAAGCCTCACAGTGGCAGCTGCAAGCCTTTGGTCGTCTTTTACAAGGACGGTGCAGAGGTGGAAGGGAAACGCATCGACGGTGTCAACTATCCAGAGTTGTTAGACACTGTGAACAGCCTTTTGGATGCATAGAGCAGATCTGCCGGCCAAGTCTTACGCAGCAGAAGACTTCAGGCCAAACACAGAGGTGACTTCTAGAGCAGCATCCTTGTCTCGAAAGAATCGTTCAAGGATCACCACTGCAGATGCTGCATCCAGCCGCTCCTGCATGTCATGTGTCCTCAGGCGTGAATGGCAGTCCAGAACAGTCACAACCTGGCCTGGGCTACGCAGCCTTACCTTGACAGCCCGCTTGTTCCTCCTGCTTTGGATCAGCAGCTCCTCTGCTTCCATGGTGGAGTATCGCTCTGAGACCATGTAAACACGGATGTCATGTGGTTTCGCAACCATCGCCAAGGTCTGAGCAAAGTTGCGACAGCGCCGTCCGACTTGAGAGTCTGTCTCCCGATCCTCTAAGGATCCGCCTGGCGTCAGCGGAAGGCCGACCACCATGGTGCCACAAGCGTTGGCCTTGGCCACTTTGACCATCTCTGCTGCAGCGTCCACATGCTTGTAAGGCATTTTCATCACCTACACCAGGCCACGCATCGCTACTGGTAAAGTTTTGAAGCATGTGTATTTTTTGTGACCTGGGCATTGTGTAAGATTTCTCGGTGGCAGGCCAGCAGGTATCAAAGCTCACCTGCAAAGGCCTGGGAGCCAGACCGCCTGTGCTCACTGCCAGGCCGCTCCTTTGCATGGCAAAATCGACTCCAAGCACGGCTGCTGTGCCAGATGTGCGGCTTTTGGCTGTGGGAGGTTTGAATTTATTCTGTACACGCCTTACTCTGTGCACCGATCAGCGGTTGATCACATGCGACCACAAACAGGCAGTACTTGTACATGTCCACTGCACGTACCACTTGCTTTCGCTTCATTTCCAAGAAATCTGACATACTCATGTCTGATGTATCCTTTGGCTTGCATTTTAATCTGGTGACGCGAGCGCGATGCACCGGAGCTGGTGGCCGCGGAAGCACTGCGTTTGCTGGCTTGCTGTATCGCAAGCATCGGCAACGTCCATGCGCGTGCATCGGCGAACTCATGTCTCTTACAAATGTCTGCGTATCAGGGGGGTTCCCACAACTGAATGCGCATTATATACACTGTGCTGAAGAGCGCATTAGCCTCGGGCCAACAAGCTTTGGTGAGCGCTGAAAGCTGCGGTGGCGCAGAAGTATAACGCTTCACTGAAGGCAGACGCGGGAAGCCTCTTATACGTATCTACCTACACAGCCCCCGCAAGCAGCCCAAGATCGTTGAAGCGTGTTTCCTGCCATGATCGCGCATCGCCTGCCCATGCCGAGTGTGCCAATCCATGAGACTCATGCCTTACTATGGTAGCAACACCGGGGAGAGACAAACATGGTCCACGTTACGCTGTCCTGTTACAACATATACTGGACCCATGCTGCATCAGCACATTCTACTGAGCCCGCCGCTTCTTCGCCTTGTTCCCCTTGGAAGGTGCATCAGTCTTGATGACACTGCCCAGGTTAGACTTGGCCCCCCTACTCTTCTCCTTCCGCGTATTCAGCAGATTCTTATCCAACCGCCAGTACGCATACGGCTCCACCTTGCTCCCGTGCTGGCTGTCTCCCGCAGCCTTCTTGCTCCGGTACTTTGCCCCCGAGTGCTGCTGCTGCCCCCCTCGGGGCGCCCCGCTCGCCCGGCTCTTCCGCGACAGCCCACTCTTGTGCGACATACCACTCTTATGCGAGTGCGCGTACTTCGCAGCCCCCTTCAAGCTCTCTGCGTTCTTGGTCGCCTTGATCGCTGCCCCCAGCCCCGCAATGCCCCGCATGTCCTCGAAATCCGAGTCGTCCGACCCGATGTCCCCATGCTTGCGCTTCCGCCGCTTTGGTGACGCCATCACATCGTCCTCTTCTTCCCGGAACACCAGCTTCCCCAGGGGGTTGCGCTCGAACTCCACCGCCTCCTCCTCCGCATCCCCCCGCGCCGCCGTCCGCACGAGTGCGCGCGCCGTCGACGCGTCCAGAAGATCCACAGGGTCCCCTCCCCCATCCGCCAGCCGGCTCTTGCCCCTGCCCCCACCCTTGCCCTCCGCATCTGCACACACACACAAGTCGGCCTCACGCCATGGCGCGCTAGCTCACCACCTGAACAGATTCGAGCGATGCATGGCGGGCATGCATATACGCATGCGGACGGCACGCATCACATACCACAAACGGGAACTGAAATGCCACTGGCAGGGTAGAACAAATGAGAGGCGGACCGCTTTTCGCCCCCCGCGACGCGTTGCCCCTGTTCTTGCTCTTGGTGCTCATCCCCGCCCGGCTGCGCGCGTCGCCGTCCTCCCCGCCCCCCATGTCCTCATCCGAGAAAATGCGGCTATGACCCCACTCGCTCGCGCGTGCTGTGCGCGCCCGTGAAACCCCGCTCGCGCCCCCCTCGCTGCCCCCGTCTCCGCCGCCGCCACCGTGCTTCTGCCGCGCGGCCCGCGCCATGCCCTTCCGCACCGCCGCCAGCAGCTTCTCATCCGACTCTGGCCACGCCGCCGCGACGGCCTCGTAGCCACAGCGCTTGCACAGCCGCTCAACCAGCCGCCGCACCTTGAGCTTGAACTTGTTTTTCGAATCCTCCGCCCACACGAGCACGCCGGTGATGATCAGCGGCAGGTGCGGAGTCACGAGGTCCACCGGAACCCTGAGCGCGACGACCTTGAGGAAGCCCAGCGCCGCCTTGACCACTTCCCGCGCTTTGCTCTGCAGCAGCGTGCACACCGGGGGCAGCAGCTCCGCGGCGATGACCTGAAGCTCGGACGCAAACTCGAACGTCAGCCGCGCGAGGGCCATCACGGCCGCCGACACCATGCGCGGCGTCTGCGACGCGACGCCGGCCAGGATGCGCGAGAACAGCCGCTGCAGGCCGCCGTTGGCCAGCGCGGCTGATGCCTCTGCATGCATGCAGGCAACGTGAGCCGCACTCTGCATTGCGCTGGATCCTAGAGGCCTAACCATATATGGGTGACGGTGGAGCGTCGCATGCGCAGACATGGACAGCACAGCGCACGCTGCCGCGTGCTGCGCGCTGGATGCCAACACAACGCCGGGCTTGTGGTGCGCACCTGCGAGGGTGTGTCGCGGCGGCTGCGTGTCATGCAGAGCATGCGCCGTGCGCACAAGCACAGAATACGCCTCGACGCGCGTCTTCGTGTTCACCTCCTTGATTCCCAGCACCAGCTCCGTGACCAGCCGCGCCGCCTGCGCCGGGGCGTCCTCGACCCCCAGCGGCAGCCCCGCCGCGGCCGCCCCGGCCCCCCCCTCGTGCCGCGTCAGCATCAGGATCACCGGCAGCACGCAACGCAGCCGGTGCCGCTTCGCGGCCGCGTCGACCCCGGCCGAGTCGAGAAGCACGGCGACCGCGTCGGCGGCGTGCACCTCGAGCAGCGCAGCACGCTGCGTGAAGAGGTAGGCCAGGGCCTTGTACGCCTTTTTCTGCGGCGCGGGCTTCTTGAGCGCGAGCACGAGGCGCGCGGCCTTGAAAAGCGGCAGCATCGCCGCGTCCCGCAGGCCCGGCGCCAGCATGACCGCGATCTCGAGGAATGTGCAGACCTCCGCCTCGGGATCCCCGAGCACCACCTCCTCGCCTCCCTGCGCACAGCACGCACGTCACGCGGCACCCATTATCCTCATGTGCTGGCAGTTCCCGCGACTGCGTACAGAAGGCTGGCACTGGTGCTGCAGGTCGAGCATGCAATGACACCGCATGGCCGGCTGGAAGAAGTGTGGCTACAGGTGTGAAGGACACTGCACCTCATGCTCGTGCCGCACGGTGCGGCTCAAGCACTGGTGGGAGCAGTGGATGCGCTTGATCAGATCACAGGCCATAGCAGCGCCCCCAATCCGCGGAAGATAGGCACACCTGGATGGCCTGAAGACCGCCGATGACCTTCGCGAGAGCCTCTTTGAAGAACTGCCCCACCGCCGCCTCCCCCGCCACCGCAGCCACTGCGACCAGCGTCTCCCCGACTGCGCCCCGGCTCTCCGCCGGCAGCTTAACGTACCGGTTCAGCAGCTCCGGCAGCCACTTTGGCGCCACAGCACGCAGCGCATCGCGGTTCCGCAGCGCCATCTCCTCGGTGAAGGCGCCCGGAACCTCCTCAGCATCCCCCACCCGCGCCGCAAACACGCTCGACGCGCCGTCACCCCCACCTCCGTCCTCCGCGCCATCCCCAAACCCTGCCCCGTCCTCGACGCCAAAGGCGCGCAGCGCAGCGCACGTGTCGCCGCTGATGCGGCGCAGCACGTTACAGATGGGCGCCTGCAGGTCCGGCCGCCGCTGGAAGGCCGCGCCGAGGGTCTCACCGAACGCTGTGAGCGCTGCGGGCACGTCGACGGCCCAGCGTGCAAAGCTCGCCAGCGTGTTCCACATCTGCAGCTCCAGCGCCGCCAGCTTGAGGTGGTCAGAGCCGTGCCCTGCACATACGCGCCCCTGGTTACACACATTACCACTTGATCATGCTGTGTGCTGCATGGGCAGAGACACGCGCAGCAGGAAGCAGCCACAGGCGGCCGCCTCTGTCCTGGAGCATCCCAGCACATCAGCAATCACGGCCACAGCACGCAGCGGCTTCAAGCGAACCCCCGCCACAGATCATCTGCTCGTGCCCGGCAGTTCAGCTGACGCTGCTGTGGCTTCCAGCGCACAGAGGTGGCGTCAGCGCCAGACAGTGGCAGATCCAGAACATGCATCAGAGCTGTTGCACAACAAAGTGAACGCTGCACAGGTGCCAGCCACTCGGCTAGCAATGGCACGACGTGATGTAGACTGCATCGTGCAGGTGAAACCGAGGAAGGCAGGCAGGCAGGCACAGCGCGCAGCACACCGAGGTGGCGAGCGCGCGCGGCCAGCGAGCCGACGATGCGTGCGCGCGGCAGCATGTATTCACCCCAGAAGGCCATGTCCGTGCTGTGCGTGTGCTTCCGCAGCAGCGGGATCATCCACGTGTCGCACGCTGCGAGGTCCGTCACGTCGATCGGCACGACGCCCAGCACGCAGCGTGGGCCCTGGCTCGCGATGCTGGCGCCGACGGCTGCATGCGCCAGCGACGCAAACTCGTCGGCGTCCGCTGAGCCCCTGCACAGCATGCGCAGCATGAGCCCCGGCAGAACACAACCTAGGTCGCAGCACACAGCATGTAGACTTTGGCCAGCGCAGGCTCTCACGCTGCGGCGGGCTGCTGCCGTGCTGGTTCCATGGTATGATACTTGTCCATTGATGGAGTCACTTGATGGAGTCACTTGATGGAGTCACTTGATGGAGTCACTTGATGGAGTCACTTGATGGATTCAGATCAGATCTGACTAGCGACAGAAGAGCTGCATGCATGTGTGCCGCTCATCATGCATAGGGCCGCACCGGCACATGTCGGCCAAGCGAGACACAGCAGGCTCCACGAGGTGCTGCCCCGCCTCCCCAAACGCCTCGAATGCCGTGCCGACGACGCGGATGACCCCCGGCCACGCGTCGCGGTAGCCCGCGCCCAGCATGCCCGTCAACGCGGCCACGCAGCGCTTGAGCCCCCCCGGCCGGCCCCCCGCCGCGACCTCGTCCACCGCGTCCGCCGCAGCCATCTCCTCCGACACGCACGTCTGGAACACAGCACACAGCGTGCCCGAGGCCGCGTGCCGCACCGCGTCGCTCTCAGCGGCCAGCAGCGCCGCCAGCCGCGCTACCGCAGCGGGCAGCGCGGCCGCGCACGCACCGGCGCTGCTGCGGCACAGCGCACGCAGGCACTCCTCCACCAGGCGCGTCAGGCTGCCCAGCGCGTCCGCACTCTTCCTCGCATCCACCTCCGGCAGCACCGCCTGCACAGCACGCTCACCTCCACATCATCATGATTACGGCAACGATTGTGTAATCACACATCACATCACCTCACACTGCCCGGGTTCCCGCTGGGCCGGTGCAACGCAGCGGCTCGCACTGCATTGTGGTGGCTTCGCTCATGCGTGCAACAGGCAGGCCATGCTGCGTGCTGTGATCGCAACTGGATGTCGCGAGGACAGGAGGATCGATTTAAACAAGCCGAACGAAGCCTGGGGGGGCGGGGCTGGGGAGAGGCCGCACTGTGAGCAGCTGCTGTATCTTGGGGGCTGGCAGCCCTGCACGGCCGGCAAAGGCGCCCTGCACGGCGCGGATGAGGCACTCGATGCCATGCATGGTGAGCAGCGGCTGGTTGAGGACGAGCATCGCGAGCACGGCGTCGCACACTTGCAGCGTCGCTGTCTCCGTCACAGCAGGCAGCACGAGCTTGAGCGCGCCCAGCAGGTGCAGGCAGTCCTGCACCGCCTCGATGATGACCTCCTCTGCAGCCTCCCGCTTTGACTTTGTCGCCTCTGACGCGGCCTTGGCTGCGAGCTTCGGTGCGGCGAGGACCGCCTTTGCAACTGCATCGCATTCGTGGTATATACACTGTGTAGAGTGTACGGCTGGAGTTTGGACATCCGATGGCAGGTGCTGTGGCCAGTCTGCCTGGCGGGGGAGCTGGCCACAGCAGGTTTCGAACAGGCAGTGGATTGGAGGTCGATGAGCGTGAGGAAGTGGTGGGAGGTGCACTCCCACAGGCGCCACATGGATGAGATGTTCGTACGAGTGAAAGCCCAAGGCTGTCAGGTAGTGGGGGGCGCACTGTCAGCGATCTCCTGGCTGGCTGGCTGGTGAGCAGCAGTGCCTGGGTAGGCTTCGAGGACCATCGCGAGGCCGTCCTGGGCGGCACGACGGGCCTTCGGGTGGCCGTCCATGGTCATCTTCACCAGGAAGACAAAGCCTGACTTTGCCGATGCCCAGGTGCCTTCGAGGTCGGGAGAGGCGAGAACGTGGGACAGCGCTTGCACCGCCCATTTCACGCCCGCGCCAGCGTCGGCCTCCTCGAGCAGTCCAATAGCTGTGCAGAGCGTCGTGACCATCATGTTGAATTTGGAGCGCGTGTATTGCTTCGGGACGTGCGGAATCACCGCCGCGAGGAGAGCGCAGAGGGCGGTAAGCGTGACGGATTCGTCGCTGGACGAGACCCTCGTCATGGCACTCATGCACGCCCCGAGATACGAGACAGCCGTTCGGTTTATGCTGTTGCTTTCCAGCGTCTCGTTGATGGCATCGATGGTTGCAACAAGCGTTGCGGAGCTGGCTTGTGTCGACGTCTCATGGCGGCGGCGAAGCTGGCTCACAAGCTCAACAGCGTCCATGATTTCACGACAGACAGATTCTGGAACGATCTACGAGCTGCTCTGGCTTTCAATTCATGCGCGGAGTACAAGCTTGAGCGCTACAGTGCCTCCCATGCAGCAGCGCTCCTGCACCGACCTGACGCCATCTACCGGCGAACACGACGCAGTTTAGAAGCAAAATCTTCCATGGAGCGGTCGGACGGCTGTCTGATGTAGATGTGAGCGTGTTTACACGGCCGATGACGCGACAGCGGTTGTGCTGTCCCGCGGTGGCACCTGTGACCACGCCGGTCGATCTGCAGCGCTGCCTTCCTGCATCCGCAGTGTGACCCCACGCGAGCCCTGCAGCAGCTAGAACATAGCTGTGACAACTTGTAGCGTGCCCCTTTGTTCTCTCGCGAGTTTGAGTACAGCGTCAGAAGTGGGGCTCAGCCTGGTTGGCGGTGTTGTGCCGGCATGGCTCCACAGCTGCTTAGCTATCATGCCTACTTCTGACCGCAGAACCACGCCAAGGTGGCCATCTATTCTTCTACGGGGTCATGGGTGACCTCAAGGTCGTGCAGGAGTTCATCAAGGTCCTCCTGCAGTGGAACTATGGGGAGATGTTCATGAAGTATGGCGACGGAGAGGGGATCGTTGACATCCTCCCGGCAGTCCCAAAGAAATTCTCAGGCCTCGAGGTACGATATTTCAGCCGTGGACGTCGGTCAACGCGCGGTACCTGGGCAAGCCCGATGGAGACAGTGGCCTGTGTGCAGGACTACAGAAAGATCTTCGAGATGATGATCATGGAGGAGACACTGGCGCAGCTGATGCAAGGCTCTGATGCTATAGACATCACTCTTGCGAGGCCAGCCGTGCTGATGTCCTCGTCACATGTACGGCCCCCCTCATGGCACCTGGGCCGTCCTCCACACTACAGCTCAAACACCAATAGCAATTGCCCAAGCCAGATTCTCTGCCACCACAGCCTGCAGCTCTGCCACGGCCTTGCTGGCCGGCTGTGTGTGGTCGCCTAGGAGTCCTGGTGACCCGTGCAGCCAGATCAGTTCTGCTGCAGCCTGCGCGATGAAACGAGCTTAACTCGCGGCCAAGCGTCTGGCCAGCGTGGCCAGGCGCATCCCTCCAGGCCCCCCTGCCACACCCTGAGCTCAGTTCCACACGACACGGCGCCGCGCTGCTGCTTGTTCATCCACCAACCCATTTGCAGTTCAATTCGTTCTATTCAGCAGGGTACCCCCACTGCCATTCGGGCGACAAATGGCCGACTGGCGTTCCGACCGAGGTGTCGCTATCGTCACTCAGCACGGCATCACCACAGTTACACGGCCCCTCTGACACGGCCCCGGTATACAAACTGCAAAACGTCCACAGATCGGCTGAAAGCATCGCGGCAGATCTCTTGCATCCTGCACCCCCAGCACATGCACACGCCGCATCACGCTGCCCGCCCTTTCGCCCTCAGCCAGCATGTTCTTCAGCGCAGGCTCTCCCGCAGTGCCCGATTCACGCCGCCCCCCTGACTGCGCCACCTGCACAGACCTCTTGGTCTCGGCAGTCCCCAATTTACGCCGCCATCCGGCTGCGCCAGCTATTTGGCACAGTGCCCAGACCCCCCGGCGGCGGCGTGCCGCAGCACACGCATGCCCACACTCACTCGACCGGGTCAGTCGGCCGCAGTCTCACGCCGCCAGAATGGGCTAGACCAGTCTGGACTGCACACCGTCGTGCTGCGTGCTGCGTGCTGCGGCTGCACACCATCAGTCACCGCGGCCGCTGCTGCAGGTGGCTGGCTTTCTCGAGGCTCGGCTGCTTCTGTCTCAGGAGCACGCCGACAAGTTCTCGCACGCGGACCTCCTGCTGCTCGACCGCACCAACCCCATGGACGACAGCAACGCCGCCGCGCTCGTGGAGCACGCGATCGGCCATACCGACGGCCGCGACGGCGCCTCGCTGCGCGTCAAGTTCTTCTTCGACCCCGATGCCAAGGCCGGCGAGCCGGCGGAGATTGCGCGCATCAAGAGCATGAACGCCAAGATGCTGCAGCCGATGACCCGCTGGTGCGCGCTGCTGTGCATGCTGTGCGTGCTGTGGTGGGGCTCTGTATCCGGGCGCGAGTGTGCATGGGGAGCCAATTGGCAGTGGGCCTTGACGGCTTTGGGCGGGGGGTCGTCGCGACTGCCTGCGCTGGGCAATCGGCGGGCTGCGCCAACACGCGCGCCTTGCCAGAGGCGTTCATGCACAGTGGACGTAGGGCGTTTCGTCCTGCTGCCGTGCGTGTGTGTGTGTGTGTGTGTGTGTGTGTGTGTGTGTGTGGTTACAGAGTCGGTATGCGCTAGTCATGCCAGTGGCACATCCGACGCACTACCTCACAACACAGCAACCGGGCGGATTCTGCCCGCCACGGCTGCCTTTCCAGACACACCAGTCATGATCTGCAAGCCCATTCTGAACAACAGCGCGTTGCCTCTACACAAACCTACACTCAGTTCTGTTTTCACTTTAGGGCGTGTGTGTGTGTTGTGTGGTTACAGAGTCGGTATGCGCTAGTCATGCCAGTGGCACATCCGACGCACTACCTCACAACTCAGCAACCGGGCGGATTCTGCCCGCCACGGCTGCCTTTCCAGACACACCAGTCATGATCTGCAAGCCCATTCTGAACAACAGCGCGTTGCCTCTACACAAACCTACACTCAGTTCTCTTTTCACATTGGTGATGTACTGCGCCCGATCCTGTATACCACACTCGACAGCAATATCAGCGAGATACTTCAGATGCGACAGTGCACCCTTGCTCAACCTGCCGAATGTCTCATGCGACAACGCAACAAAATCGTACGCATGCGGATTATAGCGACGATAAGCAGCTGCCTTGTGCTTATCGCGCACCGCCGCCGCAGCGCCATCCCCACGGGCTGCCGCTCTGCGATACGTCTGCGCCACAGGGTCAATCACAGACACATCCGCAATGCGGAGCTCGCCGCTGGGCGGAACACACAAGATATCCCCGATTTTGTCCGCCTCCGGCACCACACCTGAGGCCGGCTCGGCATCATCTAGCTCCTCTGCCTGTGCATCTGCCCCGCGCTGCGGCTGACCCTGCCCCTCCTGGCCTGAATCCCTGTGATCAGCACCCTCCGTTGCATCGTTGCCCACATCTGTGTCCCTGCCCGCAGCGTCTCGCCCAGCCACTTCACCCATCCCGCCCACGTCGTCGGCCCTGCCTGGATCCCGCCTCCCGCCATTCGCCCCATCCCCACGCCGAGCCTCGGTACCATACACCATGCATACGCACCTGCGGCAGTGAACTGTGTGTGTGTGTGTGTGTGTGTGTGTGTGTGTGTGTGTGTGCCGCAGCACGAGGGGCGCCATCTCACAGCCGCGGCGTGCGTAGGTGGGTGCTGCGACTGGGCAACATCGCGACGGTGTCCCGAGAGTGGGCGGCGGTGAAACGGCTGCAGTTTCTGCCGATGCGCAGCGCGCTGCTGAAGGGTGGCGCGCAGCCGGCCCCGCGCGCGCGCCGCATGGAGGTGCCCGCCGGCCTCATGCAACATCTGCGCACCACCTTCAACGAGTCCCAGCTGCAGGCCGTCACCGCCGGCCTCGACGGCCGCCCCTTCGTGCTCATCCAGGGGCCGCCCGGCACCGGCAAAACGCAGTGCGCCGCCGCCTCCCGCCCGCGCCCACGAAGCCGCATGGCTGACGCTCGTCATGCACCGCACAACTGTGCAGGCTACAGACTCGTGCTGGTCCAGAGTAGTCTGCCTTACTCTGTCTTACCTTAGCCCCGCTGCGTGTACTGCGTGCTGTGTGCTGTGCGAGTCGGTGAGGCTGTGCTGTGCTGTGTGCCGGAGCCGGTGCGGTCGCCGAGGGTGCAGCCGCCGTGCAGGACGATCATGGGGCTGCTGTCGGTGCTGAAGAACACGGCGCGGCAGGGCACGGTGATCACCGAGTCGGCGGCGCGCGAGGAGGATGGCGACCGCGTTGCCGGCCTCGTCTGCGCGCTGCGCTCCTGGCAGCTCGCGGCGCCGTGGCTTGACGCTCCCGCGCACAAGTCCTGTGCGCGGAGCCAGCGCCGGCCGTGCAACAGCGAACCTGGTACGACCCACCGCCACGCTGCGCCTCCTCCGCACAGCACACAGCACATCCCAATATGCACAATCGCCTCCCATCCTGTAAAGCATACAATCAGCATGCGGCCTGTGTTTCCATGCAGCTGCAGCGCTCGGTACCATACACCATGCATACGCACCTGCGGCAGTGAAACACCCGGCGGACATCTGCGTGGCTGCAGGGTCGAACCAGGACTGGTTCGGGCTTGCGGCGCGGCCACCCGTCATCACGCTCGGCCGCTCCAAGCTCACCAAGTCCCGCATCCTTGTGTGCGCGCCCTCCAACGCTGCGCTCGACGAGATCGTGCTGCGCGTGCTGCGGCAAGGCCTGCTGAGCGGCGCCGGCGCCAAGGTCGTGCCGAGCATCGTGCGCGCCGGCGTCGCGCAGCGCATGCATGCAAGCATTTCGGGCGTCACGCTCGAGTCTCTGGTCAACGCGGCCGTCGGGAACTCCAGTGACTATCACGAGGCGCGGGCCCCTGCTGCTGAGCGCTGCTCTTTTCTTTTCTTGATGGTTGTGCTGTTGACGTGCTGTGTGCTGTGTGCTGCCGCAACATGGCGTCCATTGCCCCTGCTGGGTTACTGTTGACATCACCAATTCACATCACCAATTCATATGCATGCAGAGTCAGGGGTCACAGTAATTCTGGTCTGAACACCCAATTGCTGTACATCCAATTGCATTACAGCCATATGTATGACGCCTGATTGCATGGCAACCCTGCATTGCACCCAATTGTATCCAATTGAATTACATGCCACAGCATGGCTTCCAGGTGACTTCCAGCTCCAAGTGACTTCCAGCTCCAATTGCATGACACCCCAGTGACACCCCAGTTGGTGATACCTACTTGTAATTGACATGAGGTACCCCATGTGAACATGCATGTGAAACCTACTTGTAATTGACATGTCAATTATCATGACATGGGGCAACTGGGATGTGGGCCACCTGTGGGCCACCTGGCACGGGCTGGGGCCACCTGGCATGGGCTGGGTGGTACACAGGGGGCTGTGCACAAGCCCCGAGGGTGTGTTGGAGGTCCAGGAAGCTGGTGCATGCCAATTGCTCATGCATGCCATCAGCTATTATTGGCCATTCAACTGTAACCTTACAACGTTCAATCGCCCACCACGGACCACCATGGCCACACAGCACGCATGCCACCAGCACCACACCAGCACCGCACCCCCTCCCCCCCCGCTCATCCATGACCCCTCTGCCCCCATGAGGTGTGTTGCAAGCATGCAGAGGGACGCGGCGGCAACACGCATCCTGGACAACGCAGACGTCGTCTTTTCGACGCTCGCCTTCAGCGGCGGCTCCGTCTTCCGGAAGGTGTCGGTGCCATTTGACACCGTCGTCATCGACGAGGCGGCGCAGGCGCTGGAGCCCTCCTGCCTCGTCCCGCTCACCGGCTCGGTCAAGCAGGCGCGCGGCCCGCCTGCTGTGCCATGCTGCGCTGCCATGCTGCGCTGCCGGTTTCGCCATCAGCGTCGTCTCCCGGCTGTGGCCATGGGCTCTGACTGTGACCTTTGCCATGCATACCTGCCAATCTGCTCTCTGCCACCTTGTGGAGCGTACCTTCGTCATCGCTCGCACCCTCGGCTCTTACAATCGGTTGCGGCAGCGGGCCGCCCCAGCTGTGCACTGCGGCAGCCACAAGTGTCCCCTGGATTTCTGCGCCGGCGAGTTGCAGTGCTGCGTGCCAGATGTCTGCGCACCGTTGCAGCGCCCGGAGGCGCAAAGCCGCGCAGTAGCCGCGGGGGCGGGGCCACACGGAGCAGCCCGAGGCGTGTGTGGTGCTCGCACGAACCCTCGCTGGCAAGTGGGGTCTCTGCCAGTGGCAAGCGGGATTGCACTACAGTAAAGGGGGGTTATGGCTGGGTCTGATGTGCGCTGTGGTTGTCCTAAATTACATTGGAAGGGCAGTGTCCACGACGGATGCATCGGCTGTTGAGTGTGTGCTGTGCATGCCATCGTGTGCCACTGATTTGGGGCCCGAAGCGCACTGATAGCTGACCATACCCCCGCTTGTGTGTAGTGTCGGGGGTGCGGGGGTGTGCCCAGAGGTGACCTGCGTGCTGCTGAGTGCTGTGCTGGGGTGCAGGTGTACATGGTGGGCGACCCGAGCCAGCTGCCGGCGACGGTGATGAGCAAGCGCGCGGTCCAGGCCAACTACCAGCAGAGCCTGTTCAAGCGGCTGCAGGACGCGGGCGCCCCGGTGCAGGTGCTGCGGGTGCAGTACCGCATGAACCCGCTCATCTCGCGCTTCGCCAGCGACACCTTTTACGAGGGCCAGATCGAGGACGGGCCGAACGTGGTGACGGGTACGCGCATGCCGTACCACAAGCACGCGGCGCTGGGCCCGCTCGCGTTTTACCACGTCAAGGGCGAGGAGTACAACCCGGAGGGCTCTGCGAGTATCCGCAACGACGAGGAGTGCGACATGGTGCTCGTGCTGGTCAAGTGCCTCATCGCACAGGTACGCGCGCCCGGGTCTACATCTGGCTGCACTTGCCATGCATGGGCATGCAGTCGATGCGTGCCTGTCATCGCCCGCGACTGTGGCCGGCTCTGTGACGGCTGGGGATGAGTTTGACCGCAGCCGTTTCACGAGCGTGCTGCGGGATTTCTGCTGATCTCGCGTCCGGACGTCGTGCAGCACGCGCCGCTGGGCACGGAGCCCCTCATCGGCGTCATCTCGCCCTACAAGGCTCAGGTCAAGGCGATACAGGAGCGGCTGGCGGCGGCGCTGCCGTCCGCGTCCGCATTCATAGACGTCAACACCATCGACGGCTTCCAAGGCCGCGAGAAGGACGTTATCATCTTCTCCACCGTGCGCACGAGCGCGGGGAAGAGCGGCAAGCGCATCGGTTTCGTAGCGGACGAGAGGCGTGTGAATGTTGGGTTGACTCGCGCGCGATGCTCGCTGCTTGTGGTGGGCCAGCGTCGCATTCTCCAACGGGATGAGAACTGGGAGGCACTGCTGAAATTCGTTTCTGATCAAGGGTACGCCCGTCTCCTTTTTGCTGTGCTTTACGCAGAGCTTGACCTGCACCTAGGCAGCATCGATCGCTTGTCTGCGCGGTGCCGCGCTGCTGACGGCATGGCCATGCTGACGATTCGTTCAACGCCGCAACAGAGCTTCGGTAGTGCGTCATAATATTAACGCGTCTTCGACGTCTCTAGGCCAGTGGCAACTTGCAGGACGCATGCCGCGCGATTACCCAACGCAGGCCCCATGTCCGTGTGGGAAGGACGATTGTGTGGTAGTCGGTCGATGGCGCCGGGCGTGTGCGGTGGCAAGGACGGTCTGTGGTTTCGGGTAGTATCACATCGAGAGGCCGTTGGTGAATGGCCACGAGCAAGCCTGGTTTGTATAATTTCACATTGCCTGGTGGTTGGCCTGTGTGCGTGTGAACATCTGAATATATGGGTCTGGGCATGCTCTGAGCTTCCAAGAGAGGCCATGTGTACAGGTCCAAAGCATGCAGGCCTGCAAAATTTTACTTTTAAAAGCGGTGATCCTGCAGGACCGCATCTTGCAAGACCAGGAATGGAACGACACTTTCAATCGGTACACGTGTGTGCAGGACGCTCTACGACGCCAAGCCAAAGTTTGAGTCATTCGTGCAGTCAGTGCTGGCCGGGAAGGTGGCCGCGACCAAGTTTACGCCCGCGCCGAAGGACCCGGAAGTCTTCTTTCCCTCATCCGGCGATG
This sequence comes from Ulva compressa, assembly GCA_024500015.1. Lineage (NCBI taxonomy): Eukaryota > Viridiplantae > Chlorophyta > Ulvophyceae > Ulvales > Ulvaceae > Ulva > Ulva compressa. The sequence continues at coordinate 2,707,043 of JALKAD010000001.1, read as the reverse complement.
ATAATATTCTTTCACGAAAGCGCGCAGCAGGCCCGGCGCAGCGCAAGGACAAGCGGCCCCGCCGCTGACCGCAGTTTTACAAGTGTCGAACGGGCATGCGTGTATGCTCAGCACGCAGAGCAAGCGTCTTGGGCCCACGCTCGCTCGCGCGATGGACACACGCACGCATATATACGCGCGACGGGAGCGACGCAGCAAGCAGGGATGTCAAGACGATTTAGATATGTTGCCGAGGCATGTGTAAATCGACTTTTGTTTGCGTTTGACGTGGCGTCAACGCCAGGGCGCGGAGACAAATCTGCGGTTCGCTTGTGCAGAGCTCTCGAGGCGGGGAGCCGGTGCTTAGTGCCCCTTGCGCGCTGCTTCACGCTGTGCATGCATGCATGGCATTCAGTCGCTCCGTTGCTTTCGATATTAATGCTGCAGACTGTGGGCAGCGGAGATGCACATGAATGGAATGAATGCGTCCCATTGGCGATCGCGAGGGTACGCGCGCCACGCTGGTATGTATGATGGCTTTGTGCGGTCGGGCGGATATCCGGATGTCGACATGTCTACACGCGTACGGCAGTGGACGGGCGGGCACGCTGCATATCCTTTAGTGGAGTCGACAAGCGCTGCCGATCATGCAGCGCCAGACCACTGCAACGGTACATCGCGATGCATCGATCGGGCGGCGTTGCGATCCATCCTGCAGGAGCCTGCGTGGCGGGTCACATGCCGGCATGGCAATGCATGTCCACATAAACATCGCGTGACGCCAGCATCCCGATACTTGCAAACAGAGCTTGCAGAGGCCTCCAGATCTCGAGGGGGATATTACTGACCCGTTGAACGCTGCCCGTATGTGACAGAGCCACGGCGTTTGCATGCAACGCAGCATGATGTGAACAATGTACATGTTCGTCCTCCGGACGCCTCTAGCAGCGAAACGCTGGTGGGCTGAAATGCCCTCGGGAATCGAACTCGGCTTTGCGCGCCCATTGCTTGGGCATGCTGCCACGGCAGCGATCGGCATGCGCGCCCTCGAGGAAATCGATCCTCCGTGAGTAAGAACCATCACCCCGCGGGGCCTCGCCTGCTTTCATATACAGTGTATATAGACCATGCATATAGACTGGTGGTGAGATCGTTGCATCACTCCGGGAACTTGGGTCAAGCGAACTAATCGCGGATACTTCCACCGCATCTCAATTGTGCTCAATCTTGATTATCGCGACGCCGCTGTGCCATGGTCGGGCGTCTGGAGGGCGTGTCTTTGTGTCGCAGGATCGGGGAAACCAAAAATGAAACGCCTGTCACGGCGGAGCTCCGCGGAGTGGGGAGGTGCAGTTGCGAACGTGCCCTGAGCTTGTATACTGTGTCTGCGATCGACCCTCCTCGCACATGCCCTGGGGCGGCTCAAACATGTGCGAAGCACGCATGCACAGGGATGCAAAACATGTGCTGATGGTGCTCCTCATACGTGAGGTAAATGTCATATTCAGTAACATTCAGATGTCAATCCTGATCCTAGCTACTTGGGCGTGGCTGGCCTGGCACCTGCGTGCATGCGCAAGCTAGCGCCCGAACCTGTATGTGTTAATTCATTTGCTCAGGGTTATAAGACGCGTCATGAGGCGATCACAGTCCGTTTCCAGGGGGCGCCGCCGCATGGCTGTGACAAAGGCGTACGACCAAGGCAGGCGGCAAACGACTAGTATCCGCGGGCCAACCTGGTCACATTGCGCAGTATGGGTACTGCTTTCGCAAATCTTACAAAATTTTCAGCTTTTGAATGGCCACGAACGAAGAGGGGCTGGATCGCGTCAACACAATGCCCAAGGGGCCGGCGGCGCAGCACTTTTGAATTTTAAACTCTTGCAGCTGCACCGTCTCCGGTTGTCTGTTAGGATCGAGACCCCGCTGTCAATTGTCATCACGGGCAGCCAAAAACGCATCTCGGGCATCAGTGACGTTTCCTGCCCCAACGGCGACACAGCAAACCTTCGACCCCTTCCCGTTGAGAAGGTGTGCGAATTCCGGTTTACGTCACACACCACAGCCCTTTTCGCTGCCCGGTGCACCCCGCCTCAAGGTAGATGCACGCACATGTATATAGTACGTTGCGCATGGTGAACACAGGTGTTGCATCCGGACATCTATTCAGCCCAGAGTCCAGCGTCCGCACGGGTGTGATTTCTGCCTCTATTGTGGTCGTGTACAGTCATGCGCGCTGAATCTCTGTGTTTTTTGCCTGCTGCTTTGGGACTCTCATGCCAAGTTTCGCGCGCATGCAGTGGTGCTCAGGCGCCCTTCAAGGCCAGCAATGGCATGTAGACTTTGCAAGTAGTACTCTACCACTGTTTGATGATGCAGCTGCACGATGTCCGCCGTTGAAAGGTCAGCCGAACCTGCTTGACAGTGACATCAGCACGTAGTGCGGAATCTATCAATCCAACCACGTCCAAGGCGAGCCCAAAGCTTTCTACAATCGCTTGGATGATCTTCTGGCCGGCCTTTAGCTTGCCAATGCGCTGAATTGTGCGCCTCCGTGGGTTTGCTCGCAAAAGGGTCAACGGCTGATAGCTGCGACCTGCCGCCGTGCCACAATTGCGGCACTTGTTGACCAGTTCTGCTCTTGTCCCCACTTCTCCCCGTAGAACGATGTCGCAGTGTTGCTAGCTGCTCTGTCAGCTCGCGGGGGGTGGGGTGTTCTAGCGCAGGTCGGCATGCGTGCTTTTAAAACAGGCTCCGCGCTTGCGCTTTCATTCATCGAACATGATCAATGCACTGTATTCAGTGGCGTGTGTTTGGTTGTATTCTGTTGCCGTCCAATCACACCGCTTTGCACAGTGCTCGACAAGCCGGCACGCGATCACCGGGTCTCTGCGCGTGCTGCAGCTCGGCCATTGAAACACTCAGCGAGACACTGCCAGGATATCTGACTTGCTATGTGCTTCCATGTGGCCACATGTGGATTGTGTTGTGGATGATGACAGCCCCACGACACACTTGCTGCACACCGCAAACATCGCCAACAGACCGTGAAGCTCGATTTGCAGAGAAACTCCATACCAAGTGCGTCGTGATTCTGAACGGCTTCCGCCCGTAATTAGAACGCCAAACACTTGATGCACACGGCAGTCTAGCATGCTGCAGCGGCACGAGGGCTTACGAATGGTCGTGTCAGACCCGATCCGTGCGTCGAATACACAGCGCGCCACAGCTGGACCTCATAAACAGTGTGTACAACTGCTGGGAAGCGCGGTAGCATCCGCGGCGAGTCATCCCATGCTGTAGGCGCCGATGTGGATGTGCGTGACATCGTTGATTCAGAATTGCATGGCACGACTGTCTGCCATGTACACACGGTATGAGCCCCAAGACCGACGGGTCACACACACGCCCGCAACCTCTTTGTCATCTTGGGCTGACACAGTTGAGCGGTTCGTTCAACGGGTCACCCAGTCAACTGAACACTTGTGTGCTCTCACGTCGCCACACGACCTCTCTGCTCGGCCGGCGCGGTGGCTCGGGCTAAGGCAGCGTCAAGTTCAAAGAGCGCCGTGAGCCTGCACACTTGCACTCGTACGCACAACCGCACCGGCAGCTACGCTCGAAGCCTGCCACAACTTTGTCAGCGGCGCCAATTGCCCGCAAACCATGCAAATGCGCATGCCTCTTGCATCTCGCCCTGAGTAAATCGTCCTACCTGTCAGTCACCAAGCTCACTCACAGCTGACCCGCTGTATCCATGATGCATGCGCCTACCCCGTCCACCCCTGGCCCCAGCCTCACCCCTCCCCTGACTTGCAGACACACGGGGATGCATGTGAGCGCACTGCCCTAGATGCCGGCACTACGAGAGGCAGCGGCCGCTCGCCTACCGTCTCCGCGTGCCGTCCCACGTCTGACATGTGGCAGCATGCCAACCCCGACCGTGACCACATGCAGCACACAGCGCAGCACGGGGACCACGACCGAGACCTGCAGGAGGCAGCAGCTGTAGTGCCGGGAGCTGCTATAGAAGCGGCGCGCCAGCCGATGCGCGGCGTGCTCAGGGCGGCAGAGGCCTCCATGCTGGCTGTGCCGGCCGTGGCCGCTGCGGTGGCCCCACCCCCGCCGGCGCGGGTGCAACTCTCCCTCTCTCCGTTCGCTGCGGTGGGGGGTGGCCAGGAGGAAGGTGAGGGGCCAGGCAGTCCACAGCATGTCGGGCAGTTAGACGGAGTGGGAGTGGGTCTAGATGCAGCTCGTGAAGTGCCAGGGGGGCTGCAAGGGGGGCTGCAAGAGGCCCTGCCCCCGGGGTTTGGTGAAGCTGGCTTTGTTGAGTTTGATGATGGAGATGGGTTTTTGCCAGTGCGCACCCCTCCCACTTGCAGGTTTCTTCATGCTCCCGGAACAAACAAATGGGTGATTCATTGGGTGATTTCATTGGTTGATTCATCCATTCACCTCCCTGATCTGCCCTGATCTGACCGCGGCACGGGTCATGTTTTGTGGGATATCTACAAGACAAATGTTTGTTGCATGGCCATGTGTGCCATGTGTGCCTCCGGGGAGGAGGGAGGGGGGCAGGTGCCACCCAGCCATGTGTGCCTGTGTTGGAGGCCATGTGTGCCTGTGTTGGAGGCCATGTGTGCCTGTGTTGGAGGCCATGTGTGGCTGTGACGTTGCTGTGGCGTCCCAGTCATCCCAGTCATACCATGAGCACAGTTTGCCTTGCACAAGGGCGTGTGCCACGAACAGGAGGCCTTGTAGTAGAAAGAGGCCCTCATCAAAAAGGAGCCTGTCGGTCGCACATTCGCACATTCACGGGCACGGGCCTGGTGCAGCAGTGCTGCTGGGGCCGCATGTTCTGAGGAAGGAAGCACGTGAGACTGGACTGGAAGGGAGTCGCCCATACACACCTCCACCGGCATCGCGCGTGTTCCAGGCACTCAGAGAGTGGGAAGCATCGGTGTTGCTCTCACTGCTCACACACGCTCACATGCGCACACTGGCTCACATGCACGAGCACGAGCAACCCAAGTATTTCTCAACCTGCCCATCAGCATCTCCTTCCCCGGCTCGCACCTGCTCTCGCGTGATAATTCATAATTGGGAGCATGCCCCCGGTCTGCATGTTGTTGTTAGTCCTATGTTGTTGTTAGTCCTGAGAAGCAAGCACTAACAGCACCGGTGACTGCGCTGTGCCTGAAGATGATCGTCCAGCTTGCACACACAAGCCGCTGCCCTCCGGCGGATGCGCAGTTGGCACATGGCGTAGCAGCGCACAGCATGCACAACCGCTCCCTGGCCGACTGGGTTGCGAGCCTGATCGCGGCACGTGCGTGTGCAGCTGGAAGACGGCCAAGGCGTCAGCGGGCAGGTTCACAGCGATCCCAGCTGGTCGCCCACACCACCCGACAACGTGCTCGGGGCGGCCACCATGCTCGGCATGTCGCCGGCGGCGCTGCCGCTGCCGCCACCATGGCCGCCTGCCGCCGCTGCCGCGCCGGCCGCACCGCCGCTGCAGGCGCTGCTGCACCCTAGGCCTCTTCCTCGCCAGCAGCCGCGCGCAGCTTCCCCCACTGCTCCGAGCCGGCTGTTCATCCCCCACGACCCAGCCATGCCGCCACCGCACA
>JALKAD010000001.1:2676544-2701337 GCA_024500015.1 Ulva compressa | reverse complement strand
GAGGCCATGTGTGGCTGTGACGTTGCTGTGGCGTCCCAGTCATCCCAGTCATACCATGAGCACAGTTTGCCTTGCACAAGGGCGTGTGCCACGAACAGGAGGCCTTGTAGTAGAAAGAGGCCCTCATCAAAAAGGAGCCTGTCGGTCGCACATTCGCACATTCACGGGCACGGGCCTGGTGCAGCAGTGCTGCTGGGGCCGCATGTTCTGAGGAAGGAAGCACGTGAGACTGGACTGGAAGGGAGTCGCCCATACACACCTCCACCGGCATCGCGCGTGTTCCAGGCACTCAGAGAGTGGGAAGCATCGGTGTTGCTCTCACTGCTCACACACGCTCACATGCGCACACTGGCTCACATGCACGAGCACGAGCAACCCAAGTATTTCTCAACCTGCCCATCAGCATCTCCTTCCCCAGCTCGCACCTGCTCTCGCGTGATAATTCATAATTGGGAGCATGCCCCCGGTCTGCATGTTGTTGTTAGTCCTATGTTGTTGTTAGTCCTGAGAAGCAAGCACTAACAGCACCGGTGACTGCGCTGTGCCTGAAGATGATCGTCCAGCTTGCACACACAAGCCGCTGCCCTCCGGCGGATGCGCAGTTGGCACATGGCGTAGCAGCGCACAGCATGCACAACCGCTCCCTGGCCGACTGGGTTGCGAGCCTGATCGCGGCGCGTGCGTGTGCAGCTGGAAGACGGCCAAGGCGTCAGCGGGCAGGTTCACAGCGATCCCAGCTGGTCGCCCACACCACCCGACAACGTGCTCGGGGCGGCCACCATGCTCGGCATGTCGCCGGCGGCGCTGCCGCTGCCGCCACCATGGCCGCCTGCCGCCGCTGCCGCGCCGGCCGCACCGCCGCTGCAGGCGCTGCTGCACCCTAGGCCTCTTCCTCGCCAGCAGCCGCGCGCAGCTTCCCCCACTGCTCCGAGCCGGCTGTTCATCCCCCACGACCCAGCCATGCCGCCACCGCACACTCCGCACGCTGCAGTGCAGCGGCCCCACCCGCGGCAGAATCCCTTCTCTGCCCACATTGCCGTCGATGATCGTCCGGCGCTGGCACTTGAGGCCGCCACGCCAGATGCAGCCCGCGCAGCATGGGCAGCGCGCGAGTCGCTCGACGGCTCAGGCCCGCTCGCAGCGGCACACCGCGCCCACATCGGCGCTGTGCCGGTGGGCTACAGCGCGACGCGCCGGAAGCGCGGGTCGTGCGATTCGCAGCTGCACAGTCTGGACGCGGCAGAGGCGGCAAGGTCGGCGGCACAGCTGGTCGCCGCGAGCGGCAGCACGCCGCGTCACGCCGCGTGGGAGCGCGGCGCGACATCAGGGCCGCTCGAGGAGTGCCTGCACAGCAGCGCATGCGGCAGCACACGCATGAGCGCACAGTCCGAGCCGCTGCAGACGGCGCGTAACCCCGACTCGAACCCCGGCGGAAGCATCCGGCCGGCCGGGTTCGAGCGCAGGTCGCCGCGCACGACCGGCTTTGCCGCCGCCGCGCCCGCCGGTCGCTGCTGCGGCAGCGCGCGGATGCGCTGCGCCGTCTCCGCCATCGCACACCGCGCGCTGCTGGCGTGGAAGCGATCCGGGCGAGCAGCGGAGCACTCGCCGCCGATGTGGCGGTGGAAGACCGCATGCTCACGGATGCGCAGCAGGGCCCGCCGGCCGCGGCCGCGCTGCCCCCGCTGACCGCGATGGAGGGCCGCCTGCGGCCGCTGCCCAAGTGCCCGCCACCGTTTCACGCTCGCGAAGGCGCGGCGCGGTCGCGGCTGACGCGACAGTCGTTTCCGCACGTGCCGTGTGAGTCGATCCGGGAGGGGGCGGCAGAGGCACTGGGCTCCGATGACGGCATGGAGCCGCGGCTGGCGGCGGAAGCCGTCTTCGGCGCCGCGTTCCCGCAGCTGGACACGCCGTGTGGCGGCGATGCTGCACCGGGGCGAGGCGCGCAGCAGGCAGCAGCGGCGCGATCCCAGGGGGCCGAGCCCGCGCGCCCACACAACGCTGCGGCTGCCGGCAGTTTTGCCGAAGCGCAGCTTCGTGACGCGGCGGCGGCCCGTGCCCGGCTGGTGCCGCAGCCTGCGACGCCCTTCACCACGCCGCGGTCGCCGAGCCCGCAGCGGCTGTGCCGCCGCAACCAGACGCCGGATGTGCCGTCCCTCGCGCCACCACACGGGAACCAGACCCCGGCCGCACGCGAGCCGGACCTCGCGCGCGCTCTGCACAGCACGGAGCGGGGGCCGGGAAGCGCAGCAGCTGGGCCGGTGCAGGCGGCAGGGGCACAGCAGCTGCTGCGGCCGACGTGGATGGCGCATGCGCGGGAGGCGGCGCAGGACCCGGAGGAGCAGAAGCGGCAGCTCGCGGTGCAGCGATTCAACCGCGAGCTGCACTGCCGGCTGGCGGCGCAGGGCATCGGGGATGGGCCGGAGAGGGAGGCGCCGCCCGCGCCGCCGCCCGCTGCGGGGCCGTCGCAGGTGCGGCCACGGGGGCCGGTGGCGGCGGAGCGGCGGCGGGAGCGGCAGTATGTAGATAAGGAGAGGCTGGAGGAGTCGACGCTGAGCGCTCTTGCAGCGCTGATGAAACAATGAGACTGGACGAATGGGTTTCGCTGCAAATCCATCGGACCATAGCTAATATGGACATGCCAGCGTCGGATCAGACGCCACACATTGAGCAAGTTTGCCGGAAGCCATGTTGTTGGCGTGTTCCTGATGCTTCTGAATGAGGCACAACTCAGCATAATGGAATCGTATTCTTACAATTTTTAAGGGGTGCAGTATGCCCATCGCTCGTCTTGTAAGCACACTATGTCACCGTCCCACCCACCCGCAGCCTGTGACACCTCCGCACGGCAGCCTCTGCCACTACCACCCATCGCCAAACCGTATTCGTAGCTTCCTCTCGTGCTTGCGGAGGGTGTACTCTGGGGTCTGCACCGGCTTCTGCAGGCATACCGTCACCCTTTGGAGCACAACGCCGTAACATCAATCCATCCGTAAAGCATTCAATTCACCTGCTTACCTGGGGCGGTAGGCCTCCTTTGTGCGACACACCAATCATAAACCTTCTGGCCACATGTGAACGCTGTGTTCAATGCGTTACGGGTTCACATGTGGCCACAGTATCACACAACCACGTGTGTCTTCCACAACGCGGATGCAGGCGCAGAGGTATGCTCTCAAGCTGTGGCGTGCCGGTGCTTTCCGCCGGCGAGTGGCCAATCAGGACATTGTGGCCTGAAGAGTGACGTGTGCATGCATGTGGTGGCCCGACGCTGTTGTGCAGCAAGCAGTTGCGATCTCAGCATACAGCATCCAGGGAAGGCAGTCGGGTGTGCAAGCGCCAACAGCAACATGTGTGTGCTGCTCGTCCGGGCACCGGCCCCACCATGCCAAGAGATTCCACGGTACCGATCCAGTAGCAGGCTGCGTCCAGACCTGCGTGCAGCTCTGCTACAAGCGCACCCAGTCCTTCCACAGACAAGCGTGCAGACAAGCGCATCCAGTCCTTCCAGGCACTCAGAGCTCAGCTGAGCGAACGGGCACGGTCAGCTTGCATGTGATCCAGCATGTGGGGCGTGGTGTGAGGAGCGACCAACGCTGGGTTGTGGCGGCAGGTGGGGTCGGACCGTTTGCACAAGCATGTCCACATGCGCCCGGCGAAGCCCACGCAACCGCGGCATCCCAAACCGCGTGAGTTTCTCCAAGTCACGGACGCCCTCCGCCGCGTCCGCCGGCGGCAACACCGCCGCCATGCGCTTCACGACGGCGCGCTCGGACGGCCCGAACCCAGCCTCCGCCAGCAGCGTGCGGAGCGACTTGGCCTTGGAGCCGCGGCGGCGGTCCCCGCTGGCGCGGCCCCCGTCACCCGTGGCGCCATCGTCGGCCGCCAGCTGCGCGGTGGCCATGGTGAGGATCTGGTTCTGTGCTTCTCGGTCCCCGGACATGAGGCCCTCCATGAGGCGCTTGCGTCGGTATGCCGTTGCCATGAGTTCAAAGGAGATGTCCGGGCCCTGTTTCTCACCGCTGCGCTGCTGCTCCTCACGTATGCGGGACAAGCTTTTCTACACATGCATAGCCACGCTGATGGGTGCTGCGGGTGGGCAGTGGTGGTGCATGGTGGGTGCCAGGTGGGCGCGGGAAGCTGCAGTGGTGCTGCCAAACTGAGTCATGGGGCGGCCTGCATGACTAGAGAGCAGGGAGCGAGGCATGGGGCATGGCTGCTGTGCTTCAGTTCTCAGTTTTGTGAGGTGTTGAAGCCAAGGATGCCGAACCGTCATGATTTCCACATACTCAATGTACTCACAGCTCCCGCTTCCATCCCTGTCGACTTCATCCAACAGATCCTGCACACATGGTACAGATTCTGCATACATGGTACCAACGGCTGTATCAAATGCACGAGGTGAGCGGCACACGGCATGCGGCACACAGGTACTCAGCCCCTTATACGCTGATGGCCACCTGAGATGCACCTGGATTTCAGCTCTGGTCAAGTTAATGCCCAGGAGCTCGAATGCATCTGACAGCTCGTCTGCATCGATGGACCCAGACCCATCAGCGTCCATCAAGTCAAAGCAGATCTTCAGCTGCGCCTTCTGCTCGTCTGTGAGCTTTGGTCGTGTGTTCTGCAAACCAGCGCGTGCGGGTCAACGGCAGTCACAACCAGCGACACTTGCCGGTGATTCATCGCACCTTTCCGTGCAGTCGAAGCCATTGCTGCATGGTTAGAAACAGGTCCATGTTAACGTTCTCCATCTCCTTGTGCAAGTTCGGACACCGCGCTGGGTCCGCACACTTGTCAAGGATACGATTCATAGTGTGACTGCTCTGCTCGCGACGCAGGTGGCTGCAGGGCCCGTCAGCGGGAGCAGCTCAGCAACTATAAATATGCTGGAGAGCGTGGCTATATTTCAGGAGCGAGGCTGCGTTGCGCCTCCAAGCGGACGTAGTACTGCCATTCGAACATCGGTGTGCAAGGTTGTGCAGGCGCAAAGCAAACAACGCTTGGCCGCGAAACATCGACTACTATATAACACCGGCCGCATTCCGGTCATGTTTGGCAGCACTTGAATGCAACCAGGCAGCGGCAGGGGCCGTTCCGGCACAGGGGAGTACCGCCTTGTTCTTGCTGTGGCCACAGGAGAAAACAGTTCCTACCGGAATCGCTGCGACAGGACACTGCCATGCGTTATCGCTTTAGCCGTCAGATTGAACTCTCTTATCACGTCATGACGCACGCGGCAGCCGTGCACGACGGGAGTACCGGCCTCGAGGCACATCACTCACACCCGTCTATCGTCACGCAGGCCCATGTGCACAGCCGCACAAGACGAAGCCGGCACTCATAGGCTCGCTGGGGCCCATGGGGGCTTCGCCGAACCATCCCGCGCCTCGACCACCACAGCTCTACGGCCTTAGTCATAGCCACATACTGCCACGGAAGCGGTAATCTTCCTGGTACTGAAAACTCGTGCACAATGAACGTCTGGAAGCATCTATTCACCTACCAGCTAACACACCACGGGTCAGCTGTCCCCAGGCGCCTCAATCTGAGCAACGACCACCGAGATGTCATCTACCTTTCCCCCCTTTGGAAACAGCTTCTTGAGCAGTCCAACATTCTTGTTCTGCGAGCAAGCAACACTCCACGGCGTCCGCAATTCCGAATCCTTGCTGTTCTCTGCTGCCACCTGTGCCAGCTTCTCCGCCATGTGCTCCACGCAGTTCTCCTCCTCATAGCCATCAAACAGGCACGAGTTTTTTACGAGCCGAGCCAGGTCCTTGTCCCACACGTTGTCAAAGAAGCCGTCAGAGGCCATGATGACGACGTCCCCCGCCTCCACCTCCACCACCGTCCGCAGCGCTGCGTCCGGCAGGTCCGTGTGCGGGATGATCTCCTTGTTGCCAAGCTGGAACGGCATGTTGAAGCCGTGCTGCAGCGACTCGGTCGCAAACACAATCTCGCCGTCGCGGATGATGCGCAGGCCGCTGTCCCCCAGGTTGGCCACCTCCAAGTGGCTCTCATCCAGCATCCTGCAGCGACCACAACACTGGATCATGGTCAACACTGGACAGTGGTCAACACTGGATCGTGGTCAACACTGGACAGTGGTCCACACTGGATCGTGGTCAACACTGGATCGTGGTCAACACTGAACCTTGGTTCACCACAACAGTCAGCCGGCCCTGGATAGTGGTCAACACTGAACAGTGGTCGACGCTTAACAGTGGGGCACCACAATACTGAGGCTGAACCAAACGCGCGGTACAACTGACAGTGCACATGTGCACAACTGGCATTGCCAGTGGCAGCGTTGTTCTGCTCGATTGTCAGGCCATGGCCATGCTACAAAGCTGTTGCCATGCATGCAGCACGAGCCACAGTCAGAGCTACCTGCATGCGCGCGACATGTGTGCTCCACAGCTCATGCAAGTGGCAATAGCGGTGTCTATCACTGCGCGTAACACCCGACAGCAAACGCCTTGCCAAACAGCTTCAAAGGCAAACGCTAGACCCTCTAGCTCGGGGGCTCCAGTCATGGCACCAACAGCAGAGCGCCGAGCCCGCACCTGGCAACGATGGCCGTGCATGTGCCTGGCACGTTCACGACGTCGTGCGCCGCTGTCAGCGCATCTATGCACGACATGCTGCGCCTGCTGTCCCGCCGCAGCGCCTGCGCCGTCTGCCGCATCAGCTCCCGCGAGTACTCCCCAGGGTCAACGCCGTTCTTCGACCACCCCCCCACACCGTCTGCGACCCCGATCGCGTATGATCCCAGCACAAAGTGCGCGTCCTCGCCGCCGCGCTCGCGCTTCGCCGGGTGCGGGATGCAGTGGCCGGATGACAGCAGGCGCAGCACGCCGGTCTCTGTCTCCGCCGGCGGCGCGGGCGGCGCTGCGACGGCCGTGCCGGTGGCGGTCAGGCTCTCGCCAGACGGCCACGAGGGGGCATGCTGCGCTCCCGGCGCTGCGGGGGCTTCTGCTGTGGCTGTGCTGATGCCGTCTGTCGCTGACCCTGCAGACAGAGCGAGTGTCGCCGTGATGCAAGCACTCGCACGTCCTGGACTGGCAGCAGCGCGCTAGTAAGCAGTGCTCAGCCGGACAACGGACACGATCGTCTGTGTACTAGCGCAGCCTATCATTGCTCGGCCTCTGTGCGACTGCGGCAGGCATGATCCCTCGAACTGGCAGCCGTAGCATTGATCCTTGTCACCGGTGTGCGACTGGTTGATACTTTCCAGCAATTGCTCAAGCGACTGCGGCAGATCTGGTAACAATCCTGGCACGCCCATTCAGTAGAAAAAGTGCTACGACGTCACCGCACACGATACCACGAGCCAGCAGCCCAGACACCCACCTTCGTCAGATTCCTCGGACAGTTTCGTGACCAGCTGCGACGCCCACGCCGACACGTCCTGCACACTTGATGCACCCGGCGCCACGCCTCCCACGCCACCGGGCTCCCCCGGGCCCGGCCCCGCCGAGGGCGTGGCTTGTGGCGACGCCGCGCCGCCGTCTGTGCGCTCTGCCAGCTCGCGCCGCAGCCTCCGGATGCGGTCCTCTGCAACGTCCAGCTTCTGCTTGTAGTCGATGAACTGCCGCGAGTAGCGGTCCTTCAGCGCAAAGAGCTCCCGCTCGAGCGAGGTGACCTTGTCACGCAGCCCTGCCTGCGCCGCCTCTGTCTCAGCTCCCTGTGCCGCCTGTATCGCCTCAATCTGCTGCTTCAGAGCGCTTGTCTCAGCCGCCGCCGCCTCCCTCGCTTGCGCAATCTGCAGTCACCCCGCCGGTCGCATCACGGCCCACCAGCCAAGCCGCACGCACAAGCAGAGCAATTCGCGCCTCCGTCAACAGTTCAAAAACGAATGCGGACACTGTTTCAGACGAACAACCGACAATCACCCCCCGCTGAAACGCCTGCAGTGTCGCTACACTTCACCCATGCACATGATCAAAGCCAGAGCCTGCCCAAGTCACGCGTGCCATGAAAAACGCCTTCCGCTAAGATCACCGAAAGCGCGGTACGATCTAGTCGCGCAATGGGTGCAAAGCATGCGCAGCACACAGCATGCTAAGGTCAGCCGCACCTCCCTGTCGGCCAGAGCCCGCGCATCTTCCAGCTGCTTGTTCAGGCCACCCAGTGAGACGGCCACGTGCTGCTCCTTGCCCGCCAACTCGGCCTCGCGCTGCGACACGGCACGCTGCTGAGCGTCCGCCGCCTGCCGTGCTGCTTCGGCCTTGGAGCGATCGTCTGCGGCCTGGGACGCGTCGGCGTCTGCCCGTGCGGCCGCCTCTCGCGCCTGTGCCTGTGCAGCTTCGACCTGCAGCACGTTCCAGGCACTTTGAGAGCGGCGCCCGCCCTCAGGGTCGCCTGCAGCTCCCCACAGATGCACAGATTCAGCTACAGACGCCAGCGGGCCTCTGTGGGCCTGCGCAGACGAGCTGCAGGTCTGCATGGATGTGCAGACGGGCGCAGCAGCTCGAGGGCGTGGCCTCAGCAACCGCCCGCATAACAATCGCATATGCTTGATGCGGACAGACCCGAGGACCTAGTGCACAAGTGCTTCAGACAGATGACAAGACAAGCGCTGGCAGCGCTCCTCATCGGTCCCGCATTGCACAATTGCAGCATGACATATGAGCATCATGGGGCGAGGCCAACAACCTACTGCATTGGAACAGCATTCAAGTAGCACCGGAGCCACACCTGAGCCCGTTGGGCCACAAGCTGCTCCTGCAGCTGCTGCAGCTCCACAGCTCTGGCTGCTGCGGCTTCAGCCTGGCCGTACTGTGCCTGCAGGGCCTGGAGCTCCGCCTGCAGCTCTGCCTGCTCTGTGGCCTGTGCCTGCAGCTCAGCAGCTTTCGCCTGCAGCTCCCGGCGCTGGTCTTGGAGGGCAGCCTCCTGCTGCTGCGCCTGCTGCTGTGCCTGCTGGCTGCTCTCCTCAGCCCTGGCAGCAAGAGCGGCCTCCTGCTGCTGTTTCCAAGCAGCGAGCTCGCTCCTCTGAGCCTGCACGTGTTGGCACATGTTGCATGTGCCTTCTGCTTTATCCAGGTTTGTCGTGCACGTACTTAAACTGTACTTAAATTGTACCATCCCTTAGGTGTGGTTTGTAACTTCACCCAAGTGTCTGCTGGGCATTGTCATGTGTGACAACCTTTCGGGCCATGTGTGTGTACTACCCCATGGGCCCCATGTTCCAATGTTCATGCCGTCTATGCAGCTCACAGGTGAAGCAGTCCATTGGCTAACATGTTGTCAGATAGTATGGTAAGCTATCCAGCCCTATCTCTTGCCAGTCAAGGAAGTCATTGCATAACCAGAGCTAAGATTGAATTTTACCACACAAGCGTTGGCTGACACCCACACCAGGAATCAACACATTGCCTGCATGCCTCCAGGTGTGTCATGCCCGCTGACAAAATCAAACAGCTATCACCACGACAGAGTGGCCTGTAGATGGCGGGCAGGCGTTGACACATGGAGAGGTTCTGCATGCTGATCCAGCAAGCCCCCACACAGGTGACAGACAGACTTGCTGCCAGAGCTGCACACATGACCACAGCAGCAGCGTTGACCTGACACATGGTCAGTATATGGTAGATCTGGGGATTGAGCTGAGGCATGGGCTGCTGGCCTGATGAGTTGGTGGTGCACATATGCATGACACAGACACTCGTGGCTCACCATGGCTGGACTGTGCACACCCACAACACATGGGCCATATGTGACATGGCACATATTGCACAACTCCCAGCATGAGTACACTGTGCAAGTGTCTGAAGCTAGGGGCACGGCTGAACTCTCACAACCCAATGTACTGACAGCTCATGACAACTGGAGCAATGCATATACTGGCCCTCTTAGTCACACACGCTGTTGACTGCAGCATAGGCAACCGGGTGGCATGCACTTCTACTGCGGGGTGGCATGCACTTCTACTGCGTGCATACCAGCAGCGCAGGCTGACTCTAGGCAAGCTATCTGCAGCCTACATCACACCAAACAAATCCCCACGCAGACAGCCAGCCAGCCGGTGGCGCAGCTGGCACCGCCACGACGTGCACGCTGCATGCGCAGCAGTCTGGACGCACAGCACAACCGCATGTACACAAAGCAAGCCGCACCTCCGCCGACGTCGCAGCCTCCGCGAGCCGCGCTTGCACGCGCGCGTCTCCCGCCGCCTCCGCGGCCGCCACCTCAGCCAGCATCTCCTGCCGCGCCCGCTCCGCCTGCCGCCCCAGCACGCCCGCCACGCGCTCCTGCAGCGACAGCCGGCCCGCGGCCTGCAGCGCCGCCGTGGACGCCTCCCGCGCCTCGATGTGCCGCTGCACCTCCTCCAGAGCGCGGAACTGCTGGGTAGACAGCATGTCACGCAGCAGCGCCTGCGCTGCGCTGCGCACCTCGGCCTGTGCAGACGCGAGGTCTGATGCCGGGGGCTCTGCTGGGCCCTGCATTGGATGCCGCGGTCACAACACCACGGCGCACCACTCATGCATGTCCAGAAGCCAGCAGTGCCATGGCATTGCAACACTGCATCCTCCGGAGAGAGGTGAGACCGGCTCAGCTGTAGGGTGAGCGGCTGTGACAAGAAGGCACACTGCGGCGGTGCCGTGCATGCTTCACAGACACACTTCCTTCCACGCTCGGGCTTAGCAGCAGCGCCAGTCGTGCTGTATGCAACAAACACCCCGGAACAGAGGCAGTTGGGTCGCTGCCAGCTGCCATACGCTCTGTGCTGATTGCCACGCCAGGGATCTCCACACAAGCACTGTGCCGCTACACCCACCCAGCAGCACTCCCAGCCTCTTGCCTGCCCCAGTCCCATCCCCCAAAGCAGCAGCCATGTCAACTTGGTTCATCGCATGGCCATGAGCGTGCCAGTGGCATGCGCTGGGACATATCCTGACCCCGGACCACCGACCCGCAACAAACGCCACAAAGCGCGGGCATGCAGGAGTCCTTGGTGAGACCGTGACTGGCTTGGGTTCAGGTGGGCCCTCGGCCAGCCTCGCCGCTGCCAGACGGCTTGCTCTCCAGCTGTGCACAGGAACCAAGCAGGCTTGCAGCACACAAGACACACGCCGGCACAAGGTCACAGCAAGCTGACAGTCAGCGCAAGCGCACCCCAGTCCGTGAGTTGAGCGTGTCCAGCTGCGAGCGCAGCAGCGCGAGCTCCCGCCGCGACTGCAGAGGCAGCTCCTCCTCGAACGCCGCCGCCTGCTGCCGCAGCTGCCGCAGGAGGTCCTCCTGCTCGCGTGCGCGCCTCTGCAGCTCCGGCGTTGGAAGAGCCGCGACCGCGGGTGGCAGGGCCGCCCCCGCCTCTGCGCTGCCAGCCTCTGCCTCGCCCTGCGCTGCTATCGCCGTGACCGCATCTGCGACCTCTTGCTGCACCTGCAGGTGGGGCTACGCGATTAACCCCGGCAAGCACCGCCACAAAGCGCCAACGTGCGAACGGATCTGGTGCACTAAACCGCTCCCCAAGTGAAGTGTGCTGCAGAATTCATGCATGTGCCATCGGCTTGCCTTGCGTTTGTCTGCCTGACTTTGTCAAGCTAAACGGATTGGACTCACTGCGCAGGCTGGTCAACGCCACGCATGTGCAGCGAGCTGCTTTCCATGGCCCCATCGCAAGGCTGCGTGCGGCATGATGAGCGCGGTCAGACGCAGCGGTGCGGGGGCGGGCAAACCTGCTTCAGCTCAGACGTCGCAGCAGCCGCCTCCTGCAGTGCTGCCTCACGCAACTCCTCCAGCTGTGCCATGTCGCTGCGGAGCTGCTGCAGCTGCGCCGCCAGCGCGGCACTGTCCGCCACGTCCTCCTGCAGCCCAGACACCACTTCTTGCCGCTCCCGCAGCTGCTGCTGCACGGCCTGCAGCTGCTGTTGCACGCCGGCAATGCTCTCATCTTTCGCCCGCACACTCGCCGCTGCTGCCTCCAGCTCACTCTGCAGGTCTTTGACTTGCGAAGCATACGCCTCCTGCTGCGCCTGCAGACACGTACGGTCAACACCAGCCCTTAGCACAGCAGGACGTGCTACTGCACGCAGCACGCTGAAGGGTGCAGAAATGATTCATACCTCTGCTGCAGATAACAAAGCCCTCACGTCGTCGAGGGACAGCTGCAGGGACTCCGCCTTGGCCTCTGCTTCTGACAGGGACGCCTCCAGCTGCACTTTGTCCTCAGCGCCTTGCAAGAGAGTGGCCTCGGCGGATCGCTTCGCCTCTTGCGAGCTGGTCAGCTGCTGCAGGAGATCCTGCTGGCGGGCCTGGGCGTCGGTCAAGGCTGCCTCGTTGGTGGTCAGCTGCTGGCGCATCTCTTCCAATGCGGCGCGAAGGCCACCAACGTCACTACTATGTGACAAGCTCTCCTGCTCTAGACGGTCCGCTGACCGCTGCTCGTCTGCCAGCATGAGCTGTCTGGCCTGCAAGCAACTATTCATGTGCTCTGGGCGCAAGGCATGCCAGCGGACAAGACTGGACACAACGACAGAGCAGGTCACGCTATCGCCAAACATGGCACCAACCTGCTGCAGACTCCGGATCTCGTTATTTGCTGTTGCAAGGGCTTGCGTCTTATCTGATAGGCTGTGTTCAGCGGCGTTCAGTTGCTGGGTCAGCTGCTGCACTTGGGCGGCGTTGGCATCCTGTATCGACAGCTTGTTGCCCAGAGACGCAGCCTCAGCCTGCACAGACACCTGCTACGTAACTCTCCCGGCACTGGTGACAGTGACGCACAGGCGACCCATACATGTACAAACACTGTAATTGAAATGAGTGGGAGACCACGGCCGCCAGACATCCACCAACACACACGACGTGGGTCTCGCTGTGACACCCACACATCACTGTGAAGTGAGGACACGCCTCTGCATGTCCAGCTCTGCGTTCTGCAACTCTGACCTGAGTTTTCAAGGCGGCCACCAGCTGTTCCAGGGCTGCCACCTTCTGGCTGGCTTGCTTGACCACACCAGACATCTCAGCAAGGCGCATGCGTTCTGCCTCGTGGGTTTTTTCGACACGGTCATCTGGCGCACGGGAGAGTTCCTGCAACACCGTCAATCAGTCACAAGCTGCTTGTTACCTAGGAGACCACAGTATCAATTGTGTTGATCGCACCTGAGCCTGCTCAGGAGGGTCACCTTGGCTAGGTGTGTAGCTATCCGGGAGCCTACCAGGCCAAACATTGTCCCCTGAAGCATCTCGAGAGCGGTTTCGGGGAAAGATGCGATGCAGGATAGCCAGCAGAGGATTTGCTGTGCCTTGCTGCGACCCGACTGTGCTCTTGCCAAATCCCAGAGCCCCCCACACTCTCTTGAAAACTGTTATCACTAGTATGGCAATGAAGGCACCAAGAGAGAAGAGGCCAGCGGGGTGCCTAGCAACACTCGTCGCTGCAGTGTTTGCTTGTTGCCAAACCGAGTTGACATTATCGCCGAGTTCCTGCAGAATTGCATAGGGCGCATGTGGGTCTTCCGCAGCTCAGATACATGCAACCACGGAATGCTTGTGCAAAGCCAGGCAGAGCTGCGTGCATGGGAACGCAGTTGGGCCAGTACAAGGGTGCGAGTGTTGTGGCCATCCGTCAAGCGTAGATGGCAACCGCACAATGTTAGTCACATCGGGAGTGTACCTGAGCACTTGAGCCGTTATTTGCTGGCCTTGGCGAGTGTTGACTGGGAGCGCGCGCTGCAAACCACACCCGAGGCGTTGTTTTGACGACGCAGTGCTGAGCAGAAGGCGCAGTGCTCAAGCCAGACGGCTATGATACCATCAGGCCTCACAGGGATGTTAATATTGCAGTTTGATTCCCACCTTGCTTACAGACCTGCCGCCGGGGAACGGTGCGCGGCGTGTGGGCAACGAAGGCGCATTGCGCGTCTCGGAGACATCCAGAGAGCACAGGCATCCTTTCCGACCTTACATCATCTGAGGGCGAGTATCAGCAGAATGATAAGCCATAAACTATCAAGCTATACATCGACGCTGGGTCTTGTACTTACAACAACACTTTGCCGATCTGATGCAGATTGCGTGTGACACAATACTTAACTACCGAACCAGCCACACATTAAACGTCACCGCATTCAGTCCCGAGAGGTATCTTCAGCCCCTCACACGAAGTGTTCCTTGTTTATCACCCAGCAGCACCAGAGATACGATGCATCCTTGCTGGCCATCCATAGCGTGACGTCTCGCGACATCTCGCTGTACGAACGGGCACTCGCGATCTCACGAAGGACTGAGCGGCAAGCGGCACATGGTCGATCCACAATCACGTTTATCAGCAACTAGCATCTGGCATGGGCGATCACTGGGCGTGGGCTCCTCGGGCAATGTTTCTCAATTTGTTAAGCTCGACAACGGTGTGGCAGTTGGTACCCTGCCAACTCTTGACAGACGGCTTGTGGAGGCTTGTACATCCAATCTCACATGCACAACATGATTGAACTACACACCATCGTGAACTTACATTTTAAATTCTACGATCACTGAAGCGGTTGTGTACAGCGGACCTGCGTAGGCTGCCGATGAAATACTCTCACTATGTCCCCTTCCAAAAACATATGCAACACAGATTCCTCATGGCACTGGACTAGCTTACTTGAAAATAGCGTGTGCCGAGCTGCTCACGCTGCAGTGGCCAGGCCCAGCCTTGCATTGCCATAGTCATACACTGAGTGATACCTGCCCAGGAAGATATCACCCAGGATCCACAGAGGACCCGCAGGTACGTCCAGGCCCATGAAGCCGCTGATGCACTGCGTCTGTCCTGAAGCCGTCACCTGAACGCATGTCGCCCGTGGAGGGACACTTCCGCAACGCCGTCTTCACGTCGCAGGACCTCAAACATTCAGGCACATCGCTTGACCACATGACATTGGCGAATTGCGCCACAGCAAATCCGCAGAGACATTGCATGTGCAGTGGTACTCACCTTCAGCACATACTCCTCCGGAGACAAGGGGAAATCCTTGCCGCCAATCTTGAAGGTGATGTCTGGCAGTGAGGAGATCTTGTCGCAGTCGATAAAGGCTTCACCACTGCCAGCACCCCTGCCAATCAGCTCACAAAGCTTCTCCAAGCCCTACACAACAAGCGCAGGCACGCCGTCACAACAGCACGCAGGGCCTGCATGGCGCATTCCAAAGCCCAGTAAGGCTGATCATTCTGAACCGCAGGCATGATCGGAACATCTAAAACGGCAGGACACGATGCTAGAAACAGTGGGAAGTACTGGCATGCAGCCAAAATATCAAATGCGCACAGCACCATCCATACACGAACGCTGCACGAATCAGCAGGCACACCTTCTCAATTTGCTCCTTTGTCTCCTTGTTTGCAAGGGCGGCACGAATGTATGAGACAGCAGCGCGGCAGATCTGGCACTCGAGTGAGGCTCCGAGCTTACTGTGTGGGCCTCCGCTCTCAGGCATCGCCCTGCAGGCACACAGAACTCTCAGCCAATGCGATCTGGCACTATTCACAGGCTCGCCTGAAGCCACTTTTGATGGCATTGTGTCCAGAAGTGGCATCGCATCCTGATTACAAGATGCACTCAGCAAAGCTCGATAAAGCAACTCAGGACAGCATGTGGCACACACTCTGGTTGAGCCAGGAGCCTGCGGGCCTGAGTCACGGCATCAGCGCCGTCCGGCTCCTGCCACGCCATGCCATCGTTCTGGCACATCCCGACCATCGTGCATGCATGAGGGTTGGATGCAGCCTCGATGATGCGCAGCAGCTGAGGCAGGAACTGGTCTACCAGCGCCTTGCACTCTGCAACCATCACCGGCTCCGCGCCGATCGCCTGGTTGATGATCGCAACATCCAGGGACGGCCCGGCGAGCAGCGACGTGCCTGCACGCCATGGGCCCTGTTCTTTGACTGCATGCCTGGGTGTGTAGCTCATTGCTCCAGCTGCGGAACTCAGAGGCAGCGGCCACACCTGTGTCTGCGATTGCTTTGCAGCCGTTCTTGCAGGCAGATGTGGATGGGCTGAGAGACATGCCGTCCATCTCAAACTCCCAGTACCCGCGGCGTGAGACGGGCACCCACGTGTGCTCTCCAACAAAGTGGGCCGAGTCAACGCCACCCAGGACCAGCTCGCCGCCATGTGCATCCTCCAGGTTTCGGTCGAGGTAGAACGAGAAGACTGGCTCCTTCACCAGCTTCTGGTCTACGAGATTGACGAACGGTGGCACTGCCTTGTCGACAGAAATCTCCGGGAAGCCCATGCCCTGCAATACAAAAAGATCATCGAAGCATGGCTGGCGGAGCTGGCTATCACGCACTTGTTTTCAGTTGTGAGTCGGGTGGACGGACCAGGATGCCATCGAACTTGGCGGCAATAAACGCCACGCCAGGCTCCTCGATTGCCTCTGCAAAGATCTGGCCCTGGATGTCATATCCTCCAAAGTTCACGACATCTTTGCTGAGGTATCCGCTGAGGGATCCACTGCCATATTGGATCTTGAACTCTGTTCCATCTTCCTGGAAATAAGTCATGTCAGGGATGCTGTACACAAAACGATGGGCCAGATGATCACATGCAAAACCGTCCCTTGACATGGTGCGCAGCACATTTTGACACATGTATGGATCACACCTCGTATGTCGTAGACTTCTCAGCTGTGTATTGATTGTGGAAGTAGCAAGGGACGGAGATGTAGCTGCAGTGTTTCGAAGGCACCCACAGATTGGAGCTGCCGGTATCGAAAATAACGGTAAACTTCTGTGGTGGTGTACCGATCGTAATTTCTCCGTAGTACTGCACGCCATCGTTGTTTATTTCTGGGAGTGACGAGGACACCGGGCCCAATGTGGTCGACCATGACAGGACGCTGCCCTCCTAGGGCTGAGAAATGCATCACAATGACACAATTCAACTGCAGCAAGGATGGCTCGCGATTTATCTCGAAAACGCGAGCAAGCCAAAACGTGCCGTGACCTATCACACGCACATGACCTAATTCGTACCCAGGTACATCAGAGCACGATCACGCCCGTAGCGCACCTGGGTATCCATGAAATTGATGAGTGGAACATCGTGTCCTGATGCGTCGCGGAAACGACCCAGGAGTGGTGCTTGGGACTGATGAGGAGACTCGCTCCTTTCGCGGTTTCTCTTTAAAGGCACGCGTACGAGACCATCATTACAGCTTACAACGCTTAGCAGCGATGCCAGGATAGCGGTGTTCACGAGGAAATTCATTCTAGATCGGCAGGTGCGATGTCGGTGGAAGTCAAGGATGATCACACGCAAGGTCGACACGAGTGACCAAGCCGCGCACTAACCGCTTCGGGATAGTTGAGTTACGTATCAAGAGACGATCAGCGTGGCTGCTTTGCTTCTTTACGCATGCTTTGCAAAGATCACTAGCACAGTAGCGCTAGAAGCAGTGGTAAGAGCCCCAGTGGCCACAACCAGGTGTTGTTTACCGCGGCGCACGCGAGCATCGTCTTGTGGCCGTGCACGGCCGTGGCCACTTCGCGAAGACTTGTTGAATAACGCGCTTCTGTACCTACGGAGTTGCTCTGCACAAACGCATCTCATGCAGTGCAGCTTCATAGTGTTCCCACAAGGTGCACGCCATGAGCAAACATGTGCTGGCACCCATATGACGCATCACATGGGTGCCAGGACATGTTTGCTTCGATATACATCGATGTGAGATGTACTTTCCACTGCTTTGCCAACGCCATGTCAAACTTAGCACCTGACCACACAGGCAACCGCCGTCATGTCACAGGCTTGCCTGATATGCTATCAAGATTATCATAGGGAGAAACGACATCATGGTGTAAGGCATGTAGCACGAATGGGAGGCCCTCAAGGGTTGCCATAATTCAAGGAAGTTGATGCTAGACTGCACAAACGCCTACATTGCGTACATTGGGGGGTTTACAGTTCTTTCTTCTCACCGACGGCGAGTCACAACGTGCTCGACCACACGCTCTGGGCACAATCAGGCTCTGGGCACAATCAAAGAATGCTCACTCGATACAGAGCAACTAGTTGCAACTGCACGTTGTCCTGCGGTCCATGCAAAACGAGCACTACCACGCGCCTGTGCAGAAAGCCGTTGGATTCTGCATGAGCTTGTAGTTCCATTCAGTCGCGACCGCAAACGGCTCAGAGAAGGTGACCCCATCGCTCGTAACCCTGCCCATGATGAACTTGTTCATCGAATTCTTGTCTCGGTAATAGCAGACCTGCAGCATGGCCAATGAGCCGTTCATCTCTGAAGAATCAGTGCACAGCATCAGTCACCAGGTTCAGTGAAACACATTAAAAACACCAAGGCCACCTACATGTCAGCAGGCACACTTAACATCTGCAGACAGCCGAAACCAAATCCTTCAGCAATTCAACATGGCAGTTATGTAACTCGCAACAAAGAGGTGCCCGATGGGTATCTCTGACTGGATTGCTACACAGCATGCGGCATTCAGTGTTGGCCGCATAGCATGCACACCTTCAGGCAAGCCTGCACCACATCCACTGCCTCTTGTTCCGACATCTCTGGCCGATGTGCGTCCCGGATCAGAGGTAGAGCAAGATGGTTGGCGAATCCTGTGCAGACGTACGCTCCAGTGTAGCTCACTCCGATCATGGATACATTGCCGACGAATGGTTGGTCACCTTCCATGCCAGCCACCACTAAAGAGTTCCAGAATGGATCGAACCTGCATTGCCTCAGCATCATGTTGTCTAAACCGACGAACGGATATGCATGGCGGGGGCAAGACGAACATGCCGAAAACGGAGGCACGCACTTGTTTCGGCGGTTGTACATCACTCTACATAAGTACGCATGAATTTCTCGTGGAGTCATCACGATTCCATCATCTGCTATATCATCTTCAGTCGCGAGTTCATCTAAGAGTTTTTGTAGCTCTTGAAAATCCGACACCTCTCCTGATGCCCCCACGATGCACTTGTCGTTTACCTTTATCATCCGTTTTACATCCTTGTATCGTTTTGTTGATCCGTAGGAACCTGCATATAGCATGACCGCGCCATCGTGCAAATTGAGCTGTTTATCCAGGATTGAGGCGGATTGTCAGGCGTGTTGGGAGGGCTCAGTTCTCGGAAGTCAACATGCTGCTTCACACGGCTGCAGCACACACCAAGTGCGGCCACAACGGCAAAACGGTTCTAAGATAAGATCAATTATTTTGGACATCACAGCCCTCACGCCTCGTGTCTTTGGAAGCAGTGCATAAAGCGGGGGTATCGCAGGACCATACCTAGCATGTCTGATGCGATCAGCACTCCACCATTGTAGGACACGGCCAACACAGAGGTCCCGGTCACATACGGATATCTGCAATAACATGCACTAAGCACCTGTAGCCTGTCGGTCACGAAATACGAGTACACCTGCAGTAAGCTGGATCTGCGTACTGCGTATGTTTTGTCGGAGCATCTGCGGCCAAATCAGAAGGATCAGTGGCAAATGCATCACCGCCGGCAAGCGGTACCTGGGCCTGCTTAGCGTGGACTGTGTAAACCGGAGCATGCTGGTCAACGTTTACCCAGGCAGGGATGCAGCCGGGCCCGATCGCCAGGCTGTGCTTTGGCTCCGTGGGATTCATCCCGGCAGCAACGAGGGCTTGCTAAACGTTATGCGATTTGAGTTGTTTCAATCAGGCTGAAGAGAAGCGGCAAATCGCGTCCCAGAAACTCAAAAGCGTATCACACGGAAAGTGCAGGTATGGACCTTGACGTTTTGAGTAGCGGAACCATTGTGTCGAAGAAAATATACGTGTGGTCTCAGGCGTACGCGCTGCAGTCTTCCGCGCAGGCTATGTAGATGCTTGCAAGCGCTTGTGACCACTGGTACCATGCCATGGCACGCTCTACGCGAGCGGGGTACTGCAGGGAGTCCGCAGCGATATCCAGCTATAGCTTGCTTTGCCTTGAGTATTGCCGCGTTTCAGGCATGAACCGCTACGTTAGCCGCATACCGGTTGTGTGTCGCGCACGCTGCAAATGCTGGAACCAATTGAAGCTTTGTCTGCCATGACTACGGCGATCTGGGACTATTCGCATGTCTCCTTTGTGTGAGTTCAGCAGCCTTTGAGTACAGCTGTTCGCGTTTGCTGTTGTGCTTGCGGCTGATGGCAGCCAATCTCCTGCACATCGCAAACGAAGCACCGAGCCTCAGGGAGCCGTCATCGAGTGACTCAAGACACAGTGGACCTGGAGTGCTCAAAGAAACTAGATATCGTGGAACGACATCAGCTTGTGACACCAGCGTGCGGGAAACAGTTCGTGCTGGCAAGCTTAAGCTGCTGCAGGCTGCTGTGCGCATCATCAGCTTTCGTCAGATGCCTTTCGGTCGCTTGCGCTTTAACCTGGCATCTGGAACTTCAGGACAACATACGGAAAGATGCACAGCGCAGCAGGAACCTGACAGAGATGTCTGAAGCCATCTTTCAGCTCGCGCACACGCTCAGCATTGACCTGCCAGCCGTTCGTCGCAGACCCAGGCAATGCAATTTGCCATCAGCCAGCATGCAGCAGCGCCTCGCTTCGAATCACACATCACCCAGGCAACGTTCCTTGCATGCAGTGTGTGAGGTCTGGATCTTTCTGGACTTTGGCAACACCGTGCCCAGGTATGCGTATGAACCCTTATAACAGGCCGACCTCTGCAGGGTGCAGTCTTTCCTCATACACAGTTCTCCGATTTTGCTTCTTGGACCCAAGCGCAAGATATGCACACTGTCAGCCTTGTAGCTGTGCTCTGCGCTGCTCTTTATCATTGTCCTCAAGCGGTCGCTGATGCTTGGCATTGCTCCTTTGACAACTCCACAAGTCAGCTTCCATTGCTGAGTGCCCTAACTTTCCAACTGACAGAATACGTCCCATCCACGTTACAGGTGCGCGTCGTTCGCACTTTTTGTCCGCATGCGATCTCCTTCAAATATCAGTACTGCTGGCGAGCGGGGGCGTCCAAGCCCAGACAGATGCAGGTTCGCAGTGCCAAAGTGATGCTGGACCCATACGAAACCGTGTCCAGGCGGATCAGCAATCTCTGCCTTGCAGCTTTGCAGCTGTCAGCGGTCAGCTGCAGCATTACTGTCTGCACCCGTCACTCCATCAGGCCCTGCGATGTGTTCAAGAAATTTGCACAATTTTCTGCGGAGGCAGGGCTTGATGCGGAGCAGTTGTGGGTAATACTGGAGGAAGGGAGGCGGAAGGCTGGCTCTACCGGTGTTGACGGCATTGTGCACCTTGGCCAACAGGCACTCCCGTGTGTCTCTAAAAACGAACTAGCTAAGCTATCCGCTCTGCTGCTAGTCGAGACTGATCAGTTCAGCACTTCCGGACAGGTGACCTTTCGTGTAGCCTGATGCTACAACCACAACAAACTGGACGCACGGCTGCACCTGCCACCGCAACTGGAGGCAGCCTGTCTGCTGCAGATTGACAAAGGCAAGTTTTTGGACCAGATGCGCAAATGGATCAGCCAGATGCAGGCTGTCACCATCCCCGCCTGCATTGCTGAGGCTGATCATCTGCTGGGTGAGCGTGGCCGGTGTGTGCCCGCGTCTCCTCGAGGGCGGACGGTGCATCTCACATCGCCAGAGCCTGCCAGCTCCAAGTCACCTGCTCCGCGGAACCTTTCCCCTCTGTCTACTGGCGGCCGCTCCCTGGGCTCAATCGCAGTGCGATCATCAACGCAGTTGCCAGCCAAAGCAGTGGACACCGCTACTCTGGGCAGCCAGGCCTGTGCCTTCCGCCTCTGGCTTGTCTCTGTAGACTCGACCTCCGAAAGCTGCTTTGAGGTCTTTCGGCAGTGCTATCACCTTGCACCTAAGCTCCTGTGTCACATCTTTGCAGCTGTGTCTGGGTCCGCTGCAGAAGTGCCAACCGAGTCGATCGGAAACGTCTTTGAGCGCTTGGTGGGACATCCGCCCCACAAGAACCAGGCGGATCAGCTGATGATGTTTCTGGATGTTCAGGTGTGGCAGGCATGCTGTTGATCCACGATCGACAAAGTTGAACCAACTGCTGTCAAGCCAGGACTGTGCTGTAGGGCGACAAACGCATCAGCATGGACGAGATTAGGTACCTGTTGCCTGCAATATGCGCCACTGCAGAGAGAACCGGCCTTGGCTGTGGAAACACCCTTCGATCCGAGGACATCTTGGATCGTATCGCGCTGTGGTGCAGTTACTGCAATCACTCACCAAACAAGCTTTGCAGGGATCTGGACATCTCGTGCACCGGGCACCTGGGGCGAAGGAACATCCTGTTGCTGCTCCAAAAGGCGATTGGTGGGCAGCATGACTGGCAAAGCCTGTTTCAGCTGTTCATCTCACATCCAGGCCTGGATGCAAATTCTGACCGCCGTATCAGCAATGAAGAGTTCTGCACGGCCATACGCCGCATACAGAACCGATGGCACAAAGCAAAGATCAGCCCATACCGTGGCAGCTGGAAACCATGAGAGCTGACTTAGCAATAGGCTCAGAACAGATTGAGTTTGGTGTTGAAGCGGATTGGCAGAAATCACAGACAACATCATACAGCAAATGCACCATACGCATGTTGGATTGCCATGCATCAGACTGGCACATGTTGCATTACATGACCATGTCAATCAGAAGTCATGCCAGACACACTGCGCGACCAGTGTCAGCTGGGGTGGTGGTCCAGTTGCCAGCCATCCGCGAACGAGGGATCCATGGTTAGCACCGATTCGGCCACACGCACAGCTTCATCCCTGTGGCTGATGGCCACGATGGTGATGCCGGCCTGCATCAGGACATCCAGCAACCTCAGCTCTATCTCAATCGGCACAGCACCCAGCGCCTCATCTAGGATTGCCACATCTGGCCTAACACGCAGGACCCGAGCAATGGTAATACACTGCAGCTCTCCTCGCGACAGGTTCACACGAGCATCCGGGTACAAGCTACTCTCAAACCGGTACGCCAGTGTCCCCAGCCCCACAGCATGCAGCAGATGCACCACCTCCTGCGGGGAACAACCCTCATCCTCCGGGTACGCGAGCTGCGCTGATAGCGACCCCCCCGGTGCGTCTACAGGGTTCTGCGGCAGGTACATCGCCCGCACGCCCGGCCGCCAGCGCACGACCCCGCTCGCCAGCGGCACGAGGCCCCGAAGCGCGAGCACAAACGTCGACTTGCCGACGCCAGGCGGCCCGCGGATCATGAGGTGCTGCCCCCGCTGCACCTCAAACGTCACAGCACGCGCCGTGCATAGCCCATGCTCTGTGCGCAGCCCGTTTGCACACCCCACGCTCTGCACGCACGCCTCATACACGGACAGCAGCGGTGCTCCTCCAGCCTCCTCCACAGCGCCACGCGCTGCGTGCTCCCCATGCTCCAGCACGCACGCCTTGTTCACGGCGGCCATCACGTTGACAAACGGCGCGGTCGTGAACAGCGTCACTGGGTACGTGCCCGACCCATGCTTCGGGTGCATGATCAGCCCGAGCCCCCCGGCCACCTTGACCGGGTACCGCAGGAACACCTGCGCCCCAGTCGCCTCAGAATACTTTGTCCCGGGTGCTGTGTGCCGCGCGTTGCCAGTCCGGGGGTCCACCGAGTCGCACCACCCCCCGTGGGCCTGCAGATTCGCCGCCACCGTCGCCTCCCACGCCGTGAACGACTCCCCGAGCTCATCCATCCGCCGCTGCAGCGCCTGCACAGCACACAGCACGCACCATCAGCACCGCACACACCACAGGCCCGATAGCACGCCTGCACAGCACCGGTGGGGAGGCGCACCTGTTTCGGCAGCTTGGCGCGCGCGCCGTCGGCCGCGAGCGGCTGGTACGTGCACACCGCCAGCAGGCTCGCGCCGGGCGGGCACGCCGGGAACACCGTCCGCACGATCTCCTGTAGCTCAACCGACGTCAGCCGGTGCACAGACACCTCGAGCGGCCGGCCCCCCCGCATCGCTGCCGCCGTCGGTGGCAGAAGCGTCTCCACCTCGCGCGCCAGCTCCTCCGGCACGGCATTGCCGAACGCGTTGATCAGCCCGGTCGCGGCGAGCTCCTCCTCCCCCGCTGCCTCTGCTGCCCATGCCCCCTTTGCGCCCGCCGGCGGCCGCAGCAGGTGCGCGCCGAGACGCTCCCGCGTCACAGGTGGCGGCGGCGGCACCGCTAGCTCAAACGGCGCGCCAGGGCTCCCCGCTGTGGCGGCGCCGAGTGGCGCTGCAGCCGTGACCTGCGCCACAACCTCCGAGATGCGTGCTGTGTGCCCTGCGACCTCCCCAAGCTTCTTCGTCGCGTCGAGGATGCTGGTCAGAGAGTTGATGAGCATGAGGAGGTAGAAGGACGCCTGGCTGATGTCCTTCGCGGCGGCGCCTTGGCTGCCGGCATCACTGGACATCGTCCCGTAGAACACCGCGATGCCGATCGTTGTGTAATTCATCGTCATTGCATAGTAATCCCCCGCCTGCACACACAATCATCCCTGTGCTCCTCCATCACCGCTTGCTGCCATCATCTGGCAAACAGAGAGCATCGTTGTGGCCTCCGCTCCTCGCGGGCGCCGCCGATCCCGGTTCCTATGGAAAAGACCAGCCAGCGCACTCGGCCTCGCCGGCTGCACCCAGCTGGAGCTGGCACAGCGCTGCAGCCCGCTGCGCTGCGGCCAGCTGTGCTGTGCCACACGGTGGGAGCGAGGCGCACCGTCGCTGTGAGCTGCTGCGCGGAGTAGCACCAAGCGAGCCACGCCTGACTTCCGATGGCTGCCGCGAGCGACCGGTCGGCGTGCCGGCGCTCGATGGCGGCGCCGCCGGCAGCCGCGATCGGCA